>JAROYE020000120.1:0-26878 GCA_029619315.2 Dynastes maya
GAACCCTGTTAGCGATCAGAAGTTTGTAACCGGTATTGAGGATGATTGCAATTTAAGGTATGTTGGGTACATAATTATTTGTGCTTGTTTAGCTCATTGCCATTTAACTTCCGAGGATTATGCTTTGGCAATACGCGCTGATATAATGGACAATGTAACATTCAACGATCCCGCGCATTACGGAGCAAATACAACATTTGTAGAAGATCACGGTACAGCTCACATCTCGATTTTGGCACCCAATGGCGACGCTGTTTCCGTTACCGGTACCATAAATCTTTAGTAAGTATTGATTGTTGTCAGGCTAGCTTTAAAGTTCCCACAATGCTGCTTCAAAGTTTCGTTCCCATGGATGTTAACAATTCTTTTAGCTACATGCACTACCGTTCATGGAAGTTCGGGCAAGCAAAAAAATGTACGAAGTCAAACAAAATAAGATAAATATTAAATGGCCATGTATTTAATACTTACTTACATGATTTTACATATTTTCAAACACAAATTTATTAAAAAGAAAAAGTTAATGTAATACAAATATTTAAATCCGATTTTCATCGAAAAATCCACCTTTTGCCTTTAGGACTGCTGCCACTATTCTCGGCCATCCGATTCACTAATTTTGCTAATATCTCATTGGGCAAGCTTGTCCATGCCTCCTGGAGAATGGTCCACAAATGTTCCTTCGATTTTGGACACTTTTTCCTAACACATCGGTCTAATTCTTCCCATAACAATTCTATCGGGTTCAGATCGGAGGACTGTGACGGCCATTCCATATTTTCTAGGGTTCTTTCATTTTCTTCTTGCTGCAGTAATCTGTGCACAATTTAGATTTATGTTGGGGTCATTGTCCTGCATAAATTCAAATCCACGACCAATTAATCGGACTCCTGACGGTATGGCATTTTCCTCCAGGATTTTCCGATATTCTTCTTTTTTCATTATGCCCTCAATTTTGAGCAAGTTCCCTGTTCCGATTAAGGAAAAACAACCCCAAACCATTACAGATCCGCCTCCATGCTTCATCGTAGGAACTATACACTCCCGTAACATTCTTTCCCTTCTTGATCTGCGTACGAAAACTCTCCGTCTATTTCCAAAACCTCAAACTTGGATTCGTCAGTCACACAAAACGTTTTTAAAATCGTCCACTGTCCAATCTCTATGCCCATGCAACCCAAACCTCTTTCAGCCGACGTTTCACAGTACTCACAGAAACTTTGGAATTTCGCTCATAATTGAATTCTGCAGCAATTTCTGATGCTGTTAGTCTTCTATTGCGCTTGTTATTATTTTTATTCGTAAATCCTTCCGCAGGAGTCGTTTTTCTTTGACAGTCCTGGCCGATTACGATCTTGCACGTCACCGGTTGTCTTAAATCGAAACTATAGTATCATGTACTGTAGATTTTTTTTATTTTTAATTTATCCGCAATCCGTCTTTCTGCGTACCCTTCCTGATGCAAGGTAATATAGCAGATCGTTTTGAAACAGCTAGAGGCTTTCACGGGCATTTTAAGCAGTCAAACCGAAATTATTTTATTTTTCACTTGCACAACCACAGGTACTTTCACAATAACAATCTCTCAGAACTACTGCGTTTACAAATGTTATAATACTTTATAAAGGGTATACGAATATTTCCAGGTAACACGAGTGAATCAGCTAACCCTCCTAGGGATTATTATAAAGCTTTATTGTCACTATAATTATTGGGAATTTCCAACATAATTATATATTTTATGATAACGGTCTTATAATAGACAAATACCACCTGGAAATTGGTAAAAGGCTTCCAGAAAAGGTTAGTTTTTTAAAAATTCCTCACAGAAATGTATATTATATAATTTTAAATTTTTTTCCTAAACAGTTAATATAATTTGTCAGCTTGCCCGAACTTCCATGAACGGTACTGTAACATATATACGATAACTTTTGCTCACTGCAAATCGAAACATACGTATTTGTACGTAGATATTAGTTATCTTCTGAGTATATCCGGAATAAATTTATCTTACAATGTCGTTTTTAAAAGAAGATATCAACCTTATAGCGTTTGTATCATCTGATTATGACCACTAAGAACATAATATTTATTGGTAAAAGTATATACTTGATACGGACTTAGATTGCAGATATTTAGTTAGAGTAAATGGTAGTAGATGTTCGTAAGGAATCAACGCGAATATTACACATATTTAGCAATGGCGATAACATTCATTGGAACATAAACAAAACCGATTAAGGTACACATGTTGAGTTAAAGATGCGACATTTAATGTCACTCTTTTAATATGTGGAAACGATATGTTCCCCGCACTACGAAGAATATTTTTTTATTTTATTTTTGTTCTAGTAGTAATAGAACTAAATTGACTATTGCAAATAATAGCAGTATTACGCACAGAAAAAATAAATTTTTGGGCAACAATTAATCAATAAAAAGAAATTATTGTCTAAATGCAACTATTCATTAATATTAACAATAATAATTAGTATTTTGTTGTGTGACCTTTATTTTTAATGACTGTGTATATTAGACGAGGCATAAATTCTACTAGGCGTTGGAATCTTTCCACTGAAATAGATCTCCAAGTACTCTGAACCACATGCCATAATTCTCGGATATTGGACAGTCTAGCGTCTTGTACACATCTCTTAATGTCTATCCAAAGATTTTCGATAGGGTTAAGGTCAGGGCTCTTTTGGTATACTGCGCATTTACAGTTGTCGAAAGTACTGTTTCTCTACTTTATTGCAAAGTAACTCTATCTTTATCTCATCAAGCCACAATATATTCCGCCATTTGGATGACGCCCAATCAAGGTGTTCCTTGTGAAAGTCAGCCTATTTGTTTTTTTATTAAGAAGTGGCACTTTTCTTAGTGTCCTAACGCTTAAATTGGCTTCTATTAATCTTCTTCTAACACCTGAAGCACTAATATTAAGTCCTAATTCTCTTTCACTTATACTTGTGCAGATCTTCTTCTTTTTCTTCCTCTTTAGTTTCTATTTTATTTGTCGATTTCATGGCATTGGTAATCATTTCGCGGAACATCAGAGATTTTGTATGATTTATAAGATATTCCTTGGCAACGCATTTTTTAATAAGACTACGTTGTTCTTCCAAACAATGCCTACAAATTATACACTGATAGATTGTGATGTGTACCGTACCTATTAGAATTGGAGAACTTTCCGTTTTATGTCCTGTTTCGAATTAATATTCCATAATAATCCAACGCCATCTGTGATTGCGTAGGGTAGGCTTTACTGCTTTGCTTTACATAGCAATTTAGTCTCTGGTTTGAAGCATATAACTGTATGTCCACTTGAATCAAAGTAACGTAGTCGGCAGTATGAGAAAACAACATATTTAGTAACAGAATTACATTTAAATGTTGACTTTTGTGTAAACACACACTTTTGTACAGGTTTACTTTAATTAGAGTAATTCAAAATGAATTATTGTAAAAAAAGAAAAAAAAAAGAAAGTTGTACTAGAATGTTAAAAATTTGCAAATTAATATGTATGTATGAAAAACAATCACGTCCGGATTCTAATTCAAGTTCTAAATTGGGTAAGTTGTCACAAAAGATATAAATCTACGGCGTTATATAAACGACATTGCCTCGATAATCTAATGGTATATTTCAAAGAAGTTAGAGTAATACAAGCATTGGTTTTCTGTAAAAAGTCCCTCTTACGGTATGAAGTGTACCCGTCCGGCCCGCCCGTTGCGTTCATTACCTCGGCACAAAGCCCGCCAGGCCCGCCTGTTAAGAAACTTAGACCCATTTGGTCCGTCTAAATTATTTTAGCCGGTTTAATATCTGCACCGTCTATTTCTAAACATTTTTTAATTACTACATTATGTAGAGTATATATTTGTTATTAATAAATTATATTGCGTAAATTGCATTATAACCTGTAGCACGAATCTCATTAGTAAACATTATCTGCATACATTAAAATTGTTAATACAAACGATAGCGTAAAAAACTAAACAGCAGTTACTGCATACGTTATATCTATATCCATTCGATGTGTTTAATAAAACATTTTCGGCTCCTCAGGCCCGTACAATTTTAGGCGGGGCTCGCAATGAAAAGAGACGAAGCCCTCCCACGGGCACGGGCGGCCGGACTTTTCCTAGCCCGTGCAGTGCTCTTCTTATAATTTCTGCCTGTGGGTCGACTGTAAGTCAACTAAATCGACTTGACCACGGTAATTGAAGTCGCTGGACACAATTAGGCAAACGACGCTTCCTTTCCTTGGAAATTTCTTTTTAGATTGACATACCGTGCAGTTTCAAATACTCCATTAAAACCGAAGTGGGGATTAAGTATTTGGATTTAAAATTGTACAGCATTTTATCTCTGCCTCCGTGGCCAGTTGATTGATGGGTTTCCCGACGAATGTGATAAATTCCTCCGTAGGCACTATTTTCACAACTGGGTCGGAGTCGGCTTTCTCTTCAAAATCAAAGACTTTTTAGTACCTACCTCCATCAGATCGTATTTTTGTTCCGTAATAGTACTGTTTGTTTGTCCGTTGAAGGTTTAGTACTGGTGTTAATTTAAATTGTTTAATGTAATGTTTAGGTAGCGGGGCGCGGTAACAAGCGCCACGCAGTGCTAAGCCAGTACTGACATCATATTTTTGTCATCTCACTAAATTTGTTTAGGGATTTGATCAAATTATTTTGTACGTAAATTGACATATTTCTGAAAAAGAACCAGAAATAAAGTAATTATTATTATTATTATTATTAATTTACGATCATCTTTAGACAAAATTATTAACATTTGAAATTTCAAATATAAAAATAATTAGTCCATGTTTAATTGAAATGGCATCTCTATAACTTCTACCTTTAGTAATCCTTAAAGAGTGTTATAATCCGCGCTATTATTTTTACATATTTATTAGTGTCATATTATTCATTTATTTACAGTTTTGGTGCTGGGATTAGATCGGTCAATACCGGTATCATACTTAACGACGAAATGGATGACTTTGGTGCCCCGAATATAAGCAACAGCTTCGGTATGCCACCGTCGATAGCCAACTACATTGTACCCTATAAAACACCGTTATCCTCTATGTGCCCGAGCATTATTATTAACGATGACGGAGTCGTTCGGATGGTGATTGGAGCGGCGGGAGGAACAAAGATTACGTCATCAACCGCTTTGGTAAGGTTCAATTGCGGTTATCAAAGAGGGTAATCTATTGCTCTTCTGTTGCTTAACGTTTTTAAATATAAACACGTGAAAAAGATTGATTTTAAACAATTAGTTTGATTAGATGCACTGCAGAATTCTCGAATCTTACATAATAGTAGATAATTACACTTCGCTTTTCAAACACATTTCCACATATGCTACTAGTTTGTCTCTATCCAGTTGAACAACATAAGCAGTTTAATTTGAAACTTAAGCAAATGGATATGTTATATAAACTACTGGTAGTAGTACAAATGTAGATTCTTCTCCTCTGCAGATCAAACTCGGTTTGATGATGATATTTGTGTAGGTTCTAGTCCAGTTATTTTGTAGTGTGCACCGTCGGAAAGAAGACAACACCTCAGTTGTAATTAACTAGTTTAATTAAAATATAGAATACAACAGACAACTTTCTCGATACTTAAAGATAGACTGGTTACAAGCGATCTGATCTTCGGTATACTATGCCTCTTATACATTTCTACTTCTTATATTTATAATAATTTCTAATCATTAGTAAACGAACGATATATCTAAATGACATTTACAATAATAATGGCAGTGCGTGACGCAGAGGGTTGTTTGTTTTGTCTATATGTAATCGCCCTGTGCGTCGCTAGTTTATATTGTGATATATGAGTTTATATTAACATAACTCCTTCATCAAAAATGAACAATTGGGAAATAAGTAATTCGGACAATATTTAACGTAGATAATAACAATTCTTAATTATGTTTGATACAAGAATGAATGCAATGTTTGGTATATAATAAATCTCAGGCGATGGATGATGGAAAATAAAATAATTGTTTACGTACGTTGTGATTTTTACACTTAAAATACATTACAATACATTACAATACTTTAAAAACCTTTTCCCCCCTAAGGGAAAAGAAAATTCATTTTTTTTTTTTTTAATTTGGCAAACCGTTCGCTTCTGCAAGGGGTTTGACATTCCTCCATCTGGTTTTCGTCTTGAACTTTGAAAATTTTATTTCTTCGAATTTTTTATAGGTACTGATTTCTTTTTTTTAAACAAATTAAAAGTAATAAAATTAACTAATTACTATTTCTTAGCTCTTTTCAAAAATTTTGCGTTTACATCTCTTACATAATCTATAAAAGATATACAAAGAATTTTTTTAAAACATGGTTAAAGTGTATAAGCAAAGCATGGCCTAAAAAAAGGATAATCGCAGAATTGTTTTTTCTTTTTTCTATCTGGTTAAAGGTTTCTTCTTTTGATTAAGCTTAAAGCTTGCGACTTTTAAGCTTTTTTTGTCAAGCCCAATTGGGGATGGATGGGTTGTAATTAAAGCAGTGTTAAATTTTTTTTATTGCGTAACAGCATTCGTCGTCATTTATTTAAACTCAGGTAAATATTTTTGTAATAAAAATCGATTGGTTGCGTTAAAAAAGAGTTTGTGATAGAACGGTTGTAGGAGTGAAAACTTACACTTGAATTAATGAAAAGTGTTCCTATTTTTTAAGTGTATCTACAGGGTCTTTATCGCGACAATTTACCGTGATCTAATGGGGTTTTTTTAAGACATAAAACCATTTTGGGAGGGGTTAGGGATACCTGTTTCTGATAAGGTGGATTATTCGAGTATCACAATTACAGGAAATTTGTTTTTTTTTCTAAAAATTGCACTTCACAGATTGGCTGAAAAGTGTTGGTGTTTTTTGGGTAATTTCCTAAACAAATATGACATTGATTATATGGTTTTTTACATGATTCGAGATTTTCAAAAATAGAGAAAATTTTTTTTGACTAAAATTGCAAAATTTTCGTTTTAGGTATAAAAAAAATAAATGTTATCACGATTTCTTTTTGGGAAAAAGGTAGAAGTTTAATAGTAAAAAATTGGTTTGTATAACTGGGGGTTACCTATAAAAAAGTTAAATTTTATCTTTGGTTTTAAAGATATTTTAGGGTTACCAAGGATGTAATTGTGAGCATAATTAAATCAAAGAGGTACTGCAAAAGAGGAAAAAGGGTGGAAAATATGATTTATTCGAATTAACTCTTGTAATACTATAGGGTGATATAAAAATAGGGTGAACAATATTCGTTTTGCAAATAGTATTGCGTCTATTAACAAAGACAATTCAATATCTATTTTTTAAACTAAAAATTTTAAATAAGCTAATTTTTTCACCCAAAATTTTTTTAGGTCTGAAAACTAAATGTTTTTTGTTGAATTTTTCCAAAATTTTTCTAAATACGATTAAAATTTTCTGAAAATATCATGTTGTTTCTTTCAACTTGTAATAGTATTATTGAATTAAAAAGTGCTTTTTTACTACTTGTTTTTTGTCCTTTTAAATAATGATCAAGATTTTTTTCTTCTGCATTACAAATTTTATAGGTTTCATATCGTTGGCATCACATTACTAACTCCCAAAAAATTTTTTAAAAAAGCTAACCTATTCCTTAATTACACCGCGTTTCTTCCTCGATGCCACGTCGTGCTAAAAGGGATGTTTTTTTGTTTTGATTTTGGGAATAATTGAATCTAACACTATTGGAAGGTTGCTAATTTTGAAATTGTAGTTTCTTAACCCTTTTTGGCCATACCCCAGCGATCCTTTTGTTTGAAATCAGCAAAATTGAATTTTGAATTGAAATCATTTAAATTAAATAAAGTCACAACGTCCCAAAAGTTTCGAACGCAGTTGTCCCAAGTTTCGTAAAGATCCGGTGACGGGGAAAAGGGTCGTTGACGATAGTCTATCACAGGTGTATACACACCTGAAAAAAACGTGTTTTACCCCTATTGGCATAAACTATTTTTTTCTTTTATTTTTAACAACAATGGTATAATTTCGGTAAATTTAACCCTTACTATTTTTATACGGTCCTGTAATGTAGGTGCTACTTTCAAATGTACCTACTTTCGAAGCTCGTTGGAAGTATACTCTATCACCTAATTTAAATGTAACATCTCGAACCTTGCTACGTCCTGCTTTTATTACCTTCTTTAATTTTCAAATTTTTCCCTTGGATTTCTTGGGATTTCGCATTCTTAAGAATTCATCTACGTAAGTTTCATATGTGTATTTAAACTCGGGGGTTTTGAGTTAGATTCGTGGGAAACTGCCGGTTTGTTTCCCAAAAACAAATTCTAGGGAGTGAATTTCGTTGACGTAGGGGGTTGTATTTAAAAGAAAAAGTGAAAAACAAGCCAGATGTCCCAATGGGTTTGATCCTTATTAAAAAAATTCTCAAAAGTCTGATAAGGAAATTGTGTTCGTTCCAGAGATCCGTTTTTGATTCGGGATGTTTGCGAACAATTAAACGTTTGATTTTAAAAAATTTTGATACATCTTGAAAAAATTTTGACATAAGTTTTTTACCTTGACATCAAAATAGCCCTCAGGAATTCCATATTAAAAATGAATTTTATGCCAAGTTTTTTAGCTACAGTTATAGATTCATGATGGAATTGCATAAGCTTCTAAATTTCGTAAGACATCTTGGAGTGTTAATTTAATATTTGTTGCCACTTTCGTAAGAGGAAAGGGCCCTACTATATCTAAAGCTATTCGTTCAAATGGTTTACAGGATGTTTTTGTAATTTCCTAGGCTTTTTTGTCTTTTTAGGGTTTTCTTTTTATCGTTGGCAACTACAAAACTCCTTTGAAACCTTTATGCAAATTTCTTTTTTGCCCATTTAAAAAGCTTGTTTAATACGATTATATTTCGGTAAAACCTGAATGACCTGATGTTAGGCTTGAATGTTTTCTGATTAAGTTGTTAATTTTTTCTGGTTGAGGTTAAAAAGAACGCGTGATGAACTCTAATCAGTACATTTGTTTTCCGAAAAATATAACCATCATGGATTTATCTTATTCCAACTTAATTGTCATCCTATAACGAGTCTAGGAAAATTAAATTTTCATTGTATTTTTGTTCCAAAAAAATTTTTTAAATTTTGACTAACAATTAAAAAATTTTTGGCTTTAATTTGTCCCAAAAATATTTTGGGGATTAAACAAAAATTCTTAAATTTTACTAAGAATTTTTTTAATTCGCCTAATTTCTTTTGAGATTGCCTTAAATTATCTATGCTGGGGAATTTGGAAATTAAATCGTTAATGGTTTTTTTAAAGGTACTAAAAATCTTCTGATATAGGAATTTAAAAAGGTTGCCTGATTGACTTATGTAATTTGTATTTATTTCTTCGATTTTTGAAAGTTTATAATTTTTGTGATAGACTATAAATAAAAATCCGTATGTATCTTCTTCATACTTTGGTTACTTTTGTAATATGCGACTGGGTTTGAATTCGGCTAAGAGAATGGGCTTTGTTTTTTTCTTCCCCTCACGGTAATAAATTTTCATAGTCGTATTCTTCTTAGTGTCGCCATCTGAGCAATCTAGAACTAGGATCCTTGACACTAAATAAATTTAAGGGGTCGATGGTCTGTTAAAATCAAAAATTTCCTAACCGAAAAAAGGTATGGTCAAAAATGTTTGGGGGCCCCATACGATTCCAAAAATTTTCCTTTTCGATAGTACATAATTACCTTCGGCTTTATTCAACGTCCTGCTTGCGTATGCCCTAGGGGATGTCTTCACCACCTTTCTTGAAAAGTATTGCCCGATCGATAATTATTGCGTCGTGGAGAGATAAAAGGCTGTGTAAAGTGGGGTATTGAAGAAAAGGTTCCGATTTAAGGAGGTTTTAAAGATTCAAAAGCTTCCTGTTGTGTGTTTGCCTTGGGAAATTTTTGTCCTTTCCGTAAGAGTTTCGTTAGAGGTTGCTTATTTTGCTGAATTCGGGAAAATCGTCGATAAATATCCTGAAAGCCCAAAAATGAACGTAATCATTTTGGAATGCGGTTGAGGATTTTTTCCAAAGGGGTTTTCTCCCTTGGATGGTCAGGTTTAACCCCTTGTCTGTGATCAAATGCCCAAGTCATGACCCCTTCCCTTTAAAAATTCCCCTTGTCTGGTTGAATTTCAGATTATGCTTTGAAAAGCCTATCGAAGACTTCTCTCTTTAAAATTATGAGTTTAAAACTCCCAAACACCACATCATCTAAATACACAAAGCTCAAAAGGGTTTTGTATTCCTGCTAGAACTGTGTTTTCATCAACTTTGAAAGGTGCTGGGCGCATTACGAACCCAAAAGGATACTTTTAAAAACTCGAAAATGTCCTGTGGGTACTGAAAAAGGGGTTTTTCGTCACGCCATCCATTGGAACGGGTGAAATCCTGGGGAAAGGCATTGTAGAAAACTTCGAATGCCTAATGATCTAATATACAGTAATGTTCGGTAAAGGGTACGAATTTCAACACTGATTTCGTTAGCTTCCGATAGCGATTCGATCCTCCTTTCTTCTTACCTGACGCATCTGCTTTCTTGGGAACAACCCATACTGGCGATTCCATGGAGAGTGAGGGCGAATGATTTCTTGCTTTACTTTTTTTGTATTTGGGTTTTCTATTCTGATTTGGGACTTCAGGAAATCAATATTTTTGTGTTTACAGGAAATTGGTTGTTGTAGGTATACATTTTTCACGGAATTCGTAAATGAAAGTGTGTTCCTTCTAATGAAAGACGTGTTTTTGTACCCTTACATATTCTGACCAGCAAATCTTTTTTTTTCTTTATTTAGATGTTCTTTTTCTTAAAGTTTGGGCTAACCTTTGTAGCGTCTTTTTGCAGTTTTTAAAATTAACGTCAGATATATTTTTTGGATATTAGTCTCTTTAATAAGGCTCTAACTTTAATTTAAGCAATAATTTTTATTGGTTTTTCAGTTACATTCAAAATTGAGGAAACAGCTGTACATCTCGTTCACCTTAACTATACTAGAACATAAATATCGCCTTAAAGAATTTTTATATTAGGGACTATCCCTTCTTTAAATTTTAGGAAAATTTAGTGACTTTGATTCTAACCAACGTTTCACAGCGAGGTTGTATGGTAAATAACACTTATTCAAACCTGTTCCCCTTTTTTAATTTCTGTGATTATTTTTTTGACAAAGATTTAGATTTTGACTTGAATTTGTTTATCAGATTTAGAATAAATCTTTTTTAGTTGAAATCGTCTTTTTCAAAATCGATTACAGCTTTGAAATGTTTTAAAAAGATCTTACCAATAATCCCCTATAAAAATGGGAAAAATCTCAGGTAAATGTAGAATTATGTTTCGTAGAATTTGTTTAAGAGGAATGGTAAGATTGGTTATTTGATTTGTATATGTGGATTAAAGACTTATTATCGAACCTTTGAAATGTTTTTGTAATGTATTGTAATGATTGAAATGGTAATGTATCACAACGTACGTAATCATAATTGTATTTCCCATCATCCATCCCCCTGAGATTATATTAGTATCAAACTTTGTCATTCATTCTTGTTAAAACAAAATTAAAAATTTGTTATTATCTACGTTAAATTTTCCGAATTACTATTTCCCAATTTTTCTTTTTTTGATGAAGGATTATGTCAATAAAAACTCGTATATCCAAATAAAAAAATTTAGTAATATAAATCATAATCACAATAAAACTAGCACCCCACAGGGGTTACATATAGAAAAAACAAAAACCCCTGCGTCACGCACTGCCTTTATTATTTAAATGTCATTTGATATACGTCGTTTACAAATGATTAGAAATTATTAAAAATTAAAAGCAGTAGAAATGTAAAGGGGGCTAGTTCCAAAAGTCAATCGCTTGTAACCATCTATTTTTAATATCGAGAAAGTTGCCCTGTTGTATTCTATTTTTTTAATTAAACTAGTTAATTACAACTGAGGTGTTGTTTTTTTTCCCGACGGTGCACCTACAAAACTGGTGCAGAAGCGGGATTCTACTGATGTTTAATTGATTGACAAATTTGATTGATACACAATAAAAGATTCAAGAATACGAAGAAAGGAACATCCTCTTTCGAACCCGTTGTGTGTAAAAACCGAAGCTAGATCTGGGTTTCCCCGTTTTACCAAGAAAAGAAGCCATAAAGGTGTCCGGAACAAGTCACTGCTCCAGCCTTCTAAGTCCCGGGGAAATCGCACCCCCAAAGGGGCTATCAATATTCTTCGTAAAGCCCCAACAACTATGCTACTACATCTACTATCTCTGCGTAAGGAACTAATTTTCTTTTTTTTATCTCGAATTACAAAAACTGAATTTTTTAAAAATTTTTCGTTATATACTTCGCTTTATATAAATAAACTTAAAATATGAACAAACCCAATTTAAACCAAAAATGAGGACCTTAAATCAAGATTAATAATAAACAAAAATCAATTATTTTTATCTCGTTAGATCTAGCAGAGAAAAGTTTTTCAAAATTCGAAAGGGAATAAACAAAACATATGAATTCATAGATAATTTCTCTAAAGTAGTCAATTAAATCAGAAATAAATCGTCTTTTAACTTTTTAAATTTAAAATAAAATTTAAACCCAGAACGTAGGGCACTAATGAAATGTTCCTTTCTGTTGGGGTACTTAAAAAATCATCTTTTAGATGCAATTCTAGAAAGGACAGTTGGTCAAGGCACTAAGCTAAATTCATGCCTCAAAATTTTAAGGAAAACTAATGAGTTTTTTCTAATAAGGGTTTAAAACTGCTATTTAAACTATTAAATTCTTTAGACGAAGAAAATAAGCTTGAAACCAGGACCATGTGTGAATTTATTAAAAAAACAAGCATTAATTATTTCTAACTGGGTTAAAAAAAAAAAGGATCTTAGCATTTTAGTAAAATCACAAAGCCAAATTTATTAGAAACTGCATACCATAGCACTATCAGAAAAAAGAGCAGCTTCAAAAATTGAAATTTTTAAAATCAGAACAAAACATTCGTTTACAAACATTGCAATTTCTGTAATAAAAGGGGCCACTAGTTTCGATTGTAGGAACAAAAAAAAAAAACAAGGGTTTTAAATATATCATGTTCACATACAAATTACGAAAAAACTCAACAAAACCCGAATTCAACTCTTTAGACCAAAAATGTGTAATTATTGTAAAAAAAAAAAGGTCATCTAATACAAATGTCGAAAAAAAGAAACAACATAGAAAAAAAAATCGGGATAATTCTCACCAAGTACCTCGCAACATTTTTTTTCCCAAAAGTTCCCCAGCGGACGGTCATGCAAAAGGAAAACCAATTCAAAAGTGGCCGAATCTTCTCAATAAATCTAGGAGCTACTACCCCCATTGTCATTAGATATTCCAGAACTAAATGCGTAGGGAAATTCTAATTGATACTGGTGCAAATATAGCCTCTTAAAAATTCTAAGATAGAATTTTACTACTGAACTCCATTTACTAAAACAATTTTTTCTAAAAGGGATCGATAATAATGTCTTGAAAACCTAAAATACAAATCAAATACCAATCTTACCATTCCTTTGAAACAAATTCTACGAAAAATATATTTTTAAAACATTCCCAGATTTTCCCATTTCTTTGATGGGGTTTTTGGTAATGATCTTTTAAAAACATTTTTTTAAAAACTGTAATCGATTATGGGAAAAGAGATCGCATATCATACTAAATAAAGAATTTTTCTAAAACTAGATAAAACAAACAAATCAAAAACTAAATCTTAGTCAGGAAAATAATCACTCAGAATTTAAAAAAGGGTTCAACAGGTTTTTAATAAAGTTTATTTCCATACAACCCGCTTTTGAAACCTTGTTAAATCATGTCACTAATTTTTCCTAAAATTTAAAGAAGGGGATGTCCCCAATTAAAAATTCTTGAAGGGGGTATATTTTTGTTCTAGTATAGTTAAGGTGAACGACGAGATACAGCTGTTACCTCAATTTTTTAATGTACTGAAAAACCAAAAAACATACTTGCTTAAAATTTTAAAGTTAGAGCTTTTTCAGAAGAACTAAACCAAAAACATATATCTGACGTTAATTTTATAAACTGCAATAAAGAGCGCATACAAAGGTTTGCTCAATCTTAAGAACAAACATCTAAATAAAAAAGAAAAGTTCGCTGGTCAGAAATGTAAAGGAAAAACAATCACGTCTTTTTTTAGAAGGAGGAAAAACTTTCATTTTCGAATTTCCCTCAAAATAGTAACCTACAACAACCCAAAATTCCCCGTAAACACAAAAATTATAGATTTCCTGAAGTCCCCAAATCAGAAGTAGAAGACCAAATACAACAAATGTTAAAGCAAGAAATCATTCGCCTCATCATCTCCCTGGAAATCGCCGTATGGGGTTGTTCCGAAGAAAGCAATGCGTCAGGTAAAAGAAAAAGGGGGATCGTAATCACTTCGGGAAACTCAAGAAAAACAGTGTTGGAAAATTTGTACCCTTTACCGAACATTACGATAATTAGATCAGTTAGGGATTCGAAGTATTTCTCCACAATCGACCTTACCCCAGGATTTTCCCAATTCCCAAGGATCCGGCTGATGCACCAAAACCGCCTTTTCAGTACCCACAGGAAAATTACAGTTTAAAATTGCCTTTTGGGCCCCCCCTTCCCCTAATGCCGGGACCTTTCAAAAATTTATGAACACAGTTCTAGCAGGAATACAAACTTAGTGCTTTGTGTATTTAGATGACATCGTGGGTTTGGAGGAGATCTTAATACTCATAAATTTTAGACTGAGAGAAAGTTTCGAAGGCTTGCAAAGCATAAACTGAAAATTCAACCAACAATGTGAATTCTTAAGGAAGGAAGTCATGTACTTGGGCATTTGTCACAGACAAGGGAGTTAAAACCGATCCATCCAAAATAGAACCGTTCGGAAAAATCCTCAACCGCATTCCAAATGTAAAGTTCATTCTTGGGTCTTGCAGGATTTATCGACGATTCCCTTCCCGAATTCAGCAGATAACGCAACCTCTAACGAAACTCTTACGGGAAAGGGCAAACTTCCCAAGGGGAAGCACACAACAGGAAGCTTTTGAAACTTTAAAAACCTCCTTAAAATCGGAACCTTTACTTCAAAACCCCCACTTTTACACAGCTTCATACCTCCCCAGACGCAAGTATTATGCGATCGGAGCAAAATACTTTTTCAAGGAAAGGTAGGTGAAGATCATCCCCTGCCTACGCAGCAGGACGTTGAATAAACCGAAGGGAATATAGTACTTCCCCCCCCCAAAAGGGAAATTTTTGGCAATCGTTGGGGCCCCCAACATTTCGACCCTACTATACGGGAGGAAATTTATGATTTTAAAAGACTCGACCATTAATACTTTTTAGTGTCAAGGCCTGTTCTAGTTGCCAGATGGCGCTACTATAGAAGAATACGATATGAAATTTATTACCTGCAGGTAAAAAAAATCACATGCCCATTTCTTAGCCGAATTCAACTCGAGTCCATATTACAAAAATCAACCGAATATAAAAAAAACATACGAAGATTTTATTCTAGTCTATCACATAAAATTTAAAATTCAACAAAACGAAGAAGTAAAAACCAAAATTTCATAATCAACAGGCAACCTTTTTAAATTTCCCATATCAGAAGATTTTGAGTCCTAAATAAACCCTTAATGATTTTTAAATTTCCAAATTTCCCTACATAATAATTTAAGGCAATCTCAAAAGAAATTAGGCGACATTAAAAAATTCTTATTGACTTAAGAATTTTTTGTTTTAATCCACAAAAGATATTATTGGGGCAAAATTTGAAGCCAAAAATTATTTAATTGTTTGTCAAAATTAAAACATTTTATTGGGAAAAAAATACAATGAAATTAATTTACCTAGACTCGGGATAGGCATGCATGTAAGTTGGAATAAGATAAGATCCATGATGCGTTATATTTTTCGGGAAAACAATGTACTGATTAAGGTTCATCACGACGTTCTTATTACCCTCAACCAGAAGAAATTAACAACATTTTATCAAAATCATTCAAGCCCAAAATCAGGTCATTCAGGTTTTCACCGAACATATAATCGTATTAAAAAAGCTTATAAATGGGCAAAAAAGAAATTTGACATAAAAGGATTTCATAAGGGTTTGTGATGTTGCCCCCGCAATAAAAAAGAACCGTAAAAGACAAAGAAAACTATGGAAATTACAACTCTCCTTAAACATTTTAAAAATAGTTTAGATATAGTAGGTCCCTTACCTCTTCAGAAAGTGGCAACAAAATTAAAATTAACACTCCAAGATGATCTTACGAAATTTATGCAACTTATGCTTTCCCAAACATGAATCTATAACTGTACTAAACAACTGTGCATAAATTTATTGTAACTATGGAATTCCTGAGACTATTTTTGGGCGGGGGTCAAGGGAA
This sequence comes from Dynastes maya, assembly GCA_029619315.2. Classification (NCBI taxonomy): domain Eukaryota; kingdom Metazoa; phylum Arthropoda; class Insecta; order Coleoptera; family Scarabaeidae; genus Dynastes; species Dynastes maya. The sequence goes on from JAROYE020000120.1 coordinate 16,487, forward strand.
GACTTTTTGTCAAAATTATTTCAAGAGTTCAAAATTATTTAAAAACAACGTGTTAATTGTTCAATATCAAACGAAACAAAAGGATTCCTGGGAAAGAAAACCTCTACCTTTCAACTATTTTAAGAATTTTTTAAAAAGGATCAAACCCGTTTGGGACTCTGGCTTTTTATTTTTCTCTTTTTTTAAATACACCGTCCATAGTCAACGAAAAATTTACTCCACATGAAATTTGTTTTTGGAAAAAAACGGCAGTTTTCCCACGAATCTAACTCCCCCCCCGACGTTTAAATACACATATGAAACTTCGTAGATGAAAAACGATTAAGAAAGCGAAATCCCAAAAATCGCAAAGGGGAAAAACTATAAAATTAAAGCAAGGTAAAAAAGCAGGTACGATAGCAAAGGGTTTGAGATGTTACATTTTAAAATTTGGTGTAGAGTTTTCTTTTTCCAACGAACTTCGAAAATAGGTACATCGAAGAAGTTTGCACCTACATATAAGGACCGTATAAAATATAAGGTTAATTCACCTGTAAATTATAATTGTTGTTAAAAATAAAAAAACAGTGTTCTGCCAAAAGCTAAACACCTTTATTTCAGGTGTGTGTACTACATTGATTATCTATCGTCAAGCCGTTTTTCCCAAATCACCTGGGATCTTTACGAAAAAATTAGGCAACTGCGATTTTTCGAAATTATGGGACGTTGGAGCTTTTTAAATTTAAAAGATTTTAATTCAAAAATTTCATTAGCTGATTACAATCACTAAGGGTGGGGAATGCCAAGGATTTAAAAATCTACAATTACAAAATTATGCAACATTTCACTAATATGTTAGATTCAAATTTTTCCCCCAAAACAAAAAAAATATACATCGTTTTAGACACGACTGTGGCTCGAGGAAGAAAAAGCGGGGTAATTTAAAGGAAAAGGTTCGCTTTTAAACATTATTTGGCACGTTAGATAAGCTGATGCCGAAAGATATGATAACGCATAAATTCGGTAAAGCACGAAGACAAATCTTGATCATTATTGAAGGACCCCAAAACAAGTAGTAAAAACGACACTTGTTAATTTCAAAAATACTATTCCAAAGTTGAAAAAAACAACATGATTTTTTCAGAAAATTTTAATCGTATTGAGAAAATTTTTTAAAATTCAACAAAAACTTTAGTATAGAACTAAAAAAAATTTGATGAACAATTTACTTATTAATACTATTAGTTAATGAAATAATATTTAAATTGCTTCGTTAAAAGACGCAATACTATTTCAAAATCGAATATTGTTCACCCCATTTTTATATCCCAATCAGTATATACAAAAGTTTAATTTTGATATAAATCCCTATTTGCCACCTTAACCCCTTTGCAGTACCTCTTGATATTAATTATGTCTCACAATTACACCTTGGTAACCCTAAAAGTATCTAAATCCAATGATAAATTAATTTTGTTATAGGTAATCCCCTAGTTAAACAAAAAAAATTTTTTATAATAAAATTCTACCCCTTCCAACAAAAACGGATAATCCTTATTTTTTTTACACCTAAAACAGAATATTTAGCATTTCTATACAAAAACATCTTACTCTATTTTAGAAGACTCGAATATGTAAAACCATATCAATCAATGATCATATTTGTTTAGGAACTTACCCAAAAACTCAACATTTCCAGCCCAAACGTGAAGTGCAAATTTTTAGTAAATAAAAAAGTTTCCTGATAATTGTGATACTCGAATAATTCCTACCTTAAAAACATGGTATCCTTAACCACTCCCCAAAACATGGTTTTGTCTTAATAATCCTATTAGTACCGGTAAATTTTCGCGATAAAAACCCTGAAAACACAATCATCCAAAATAGGAAAACTTTTCATTAATTCAAGCTGTAAGTTTTCACTCCCAACCGTTCTATCGCAATCTCTTTTTAAAGAACCAATCGATATATTACTTTAAAAAACATATTTACCCGAGTTTAATATAAGTGACGCGAAAGCTGTTACGCAAAAAAAGAAAATTTAACATGCCTTTAAATTTCAAAACCCTCCCTCCAAAGGGGGCTTGACAAGAAAACTTAAAAATCCGAACTTTAAACTTAATAAAGGAAAAACCTTAACCCAGTAGAAAAAGAAAAAAAAAATTCTGCGATTCTATCCTTTTTCAGGGCCATGCTTTAGCTTATACACTTTTAACCATTTAAAATTTAAATTTTATTGTATTCTTGTATAGATTAGTAAGAGATTAAACGAAAATTTTTGGAAAACGAGCTAAGAATAGTAAATTTGTTAATTTATTACATTTTTAAAATGGTAAAAAAAAGAAATCAGTACCTATAAACAAATTTGAAGAAATAAATTTTCAAATTCCAAAAGAAATCCAATGGAGAATTCAACCCTTCGCAGAAGCGAACGGTTAGCCAAATTTAAAAAAAAAATGAATTTTCTTTTCCCTTTGGGAAAAGGGGTAATGTATTTTAATGTATTGTAATGTATGAATGTATTGTAAAGTTAATGTATCACAACGTACGTAATCAATTTTGTATTTACCATCATCCATCGCCTGAGTTATATTATCATCCAAAAATTGTCTTCATTCTTTTATCAAACATAAATTTAAAAATTGTTATTATCAGTTAAAAATTTTTCCGAATTACTTATTTCCCAAATTTTTCATTTTTTGATAAGGAGTTATGTCAAAATAAAATGTATATCACAATATAAAAATTATGTTTAAATTTAAATCATATATCACAATATAAACTACGACGCACGGGCGATTACATATAACAAAACAAACAAAACCCCCTGCGTCACGCACGGGCCCTTATTTTTTTAAATGCATTTGATATATCGTTTTGTTTCTAAAGATTAGAAATTATTATAAAAATAAACTAAAATGTATAAGAGGGCATAGTTTAAACCCAAGTCAGATCGCTTTAACCAGTCTATTTTAAGTACAGAAAGTTGTCTGTTTTATTCTATATTTTAATTAAATAGTTAAATTCAAATATGTTGTCTTCTTTCCGACGGTCACACACACCTTTTAGTAAAATTTATTTAGATAATGGGTTCGTAGTAGATTCTATCTTAGATTTTTTTAAAGAGGCTAATATTTGCACCAGTATCAAAATTTGAAATTTCCCCTGCTATTTAGTTCTGGAAAATTTTAAAGACAATAGGTAGTAGCCCTAGATTTATTTAGAAGATTCGGCCACATTGAAATTGGTATTTCCCTTGCATGACCGTCCCTCGAACGATTGGAGTTTAAAAGTCGAGGTACTTGGTTGAAATTTGTACTAGATTTCTTTTTCTATTTTTGTATTTTTCTTTTTCGACATTTTGATATTAGAGACCCTTTTTTTTTCAATAAATTTCAAAATTTTGGTCTAGAAAAAGTTAGAATTCGGGGTTGTTGAGATTTTCTAATTTGTATTTGAACTGATATATTTTAACCTTATTTTTTTTTTTTTGTTCCTACAATCGAACTAGTGTGACCCCCATTTATTTCAGAAAATTTCAATGTTTGTAAACGAATTGTTTTTGTTCTGATATTAGCATTTCAAGTTTTGAAAACTGCTCTTGTTTTTCTGATGTGCTATGGCTATGCAGTTTCTAATGAAATTTGGTCTTTGGATTTTACTAAAAAGCTAAGATCCTTGTTTAACCATTAAAATACATTTAAAACTTTTTGTTTTAATAAAATTTACACATGCAGTCCTGGCTTTAGAGCTTTGTTTTGTCAAAAAATTTAAAGTTTAATATAGCATTTTTCAACCTTATTAGCAAAACTCATTAGTTTTCCTTGAAATTTTGAGGCATGAATTAGCTCAGTCCCAGCCCAACTGTCCTTTCTCAGAATATGCATTAAAAGATGATTTTTAAGGGGTTCCCAATCAGAGAAGGGAACGATTTCTTATTAGTGCCCTAGCGTTCCGGTTAATTTAGTTTAAATTTTAAATTTAAAAGTACAGATTATGTTCTGACTTAACTAGTGAATAGCTTTTAGAGAAAAACTAAAATTTCATATATTTTTTGTTTATTCCATCAAATTTTAAACAACTTTTTTCTCTGTAGTTTAAACGAGATAGAAAAATTGATTTTGTTTATTATTAACTCTGTTTTAAGGTCCTCAGTTTGGATTTTTGGGATTTGTTATAATTTAAGTGTTATCTTATATAAAGCAAGTATATAACGAAAAAAATATGCAAAATACAGTTTTTGTAATTTACGAGATAACAAAAATTAGTTCCACTTACTCCCCAGAGATAGAGATGTAGTAGCATAGTTTTTGGGGTTTTACGAAGAATATTGATGGACTCTTGGAGGTGCTGACTCCGGGACTTAGAAGGCGGGAGAGTGACTTGTTCCTGGACACCTTGATGGCTCTCTTCTTTTGGTAAACGGTGAAAACCCCCAGTTTTTAGTCTTCGGTTTTTAACAAGACGTTTCCCGAAAGATGGATTTTCCCTTTCCTTTTTTCTTTTTCAAATTGGTATCAATCAATTGGGTCAATCAATTTTAATAATCGTAGAACCCCGCTTCTGCACCAGTTTTGTGTGTGCACCGTGGGAAAAAAAAAAGACAAACCCAGTGTAATTAACTAGTTAATAAAAATAAGAATAAAACAGAAACTTTCTCGATACTTAAAGTAGACGGTTACAAGCGATTGTTTCGGTATACTATGCCCTCTTATACATTTCACTGTTATATTTTATAATAATTTCTAATCTTAGTAAACGAACGAATATCTAAAGACATTTTTCAATAATAATGGCAGTGCGTGCCCCGAGGGGTTTTTTGTTTTGTCTATATGTAATTGCCCCGTGCGTCGCTGTTTATATTTTGAATATGAGTTTATATTAACATAATTTTTTATTTTTGTGATTTAAAGAGTTTTTATTGACAAAACTCCTTTATCAAAAGAACAAATTTGGGGAAATAAGTAATTTGGACCAAAATTTAAGAGATAAAACAATTTTAAATGTTTGATACAAGAATGAAAAAGACAATGTTTTGGGATGACTAATATAATCTCAGGCGATGGATGATGGTAAATACAATAGATTGATTACGTACGTTGTGATACATTACACATTACAATACATTACAATACATTACAATACATTACAATACATTACAATACATTACAATTTTAGCGATTTAACTTCCCAAAAATTAGCAATTTTCTCAGTGGGTTTAAAATATTACAAGTATTTTAAGACCCTTGTTCTGCTTATTTCCCATATTATACTGTTCCTGATATTCTACATGTACAAGCATCCCAGTTCGGCAGCTATTATAATAATAATAATAATAATAATAATAATAATAATAATGTTTATGTCCCAAAAAGGTAAACCCCAATTTTCAGGACAAAATTACACATTGTGAACACAAAACATATTTTATTTTAAAAAAATGCATAACTATACAAAAAAAATATTATGTTTCGTGTATCATGACGCCAACTCCCGGGGAAAAAAACACTAAATACTTCTCAGCGTTCCGACATGTGATAGATTTGGCGACCGAACGAAAATTTGGTCCCCGGTGTTTGGCCCTAGTAAAGGGTTTTTGTGACTTAGTACTGGGACACATTTTGTTTTATATATGTAGATGCATCTTTGTGTTTACCCCATTTATTTCCTCTTTTATTATTGGCGTGCTGTTGATTTCATTATTATTGTTGAATCGGGACATGTTACTGATACCTTTACTCACTGCGACATGAACATCTATGGTAACAGTGGCGTTATATGTATTAGAGTAGTTAGAGGCTTTCAATTAACCTTACTACTAATCTAAAATGTTCTTCCTTTAATTCAGTACGTGTTAGGAATGACTTACTGTAATAATGATGTCGTTTATGACTAATAGCAACACATTTGCATGGAATGTACTCTGCCGTGTCCAGATCTTCATGACGTAAACGACAGAGTTGAGCTTCAGCTTTTCCTAGCTTGTGTACGTGGTATCTTAGGGCTACATGATCGTTACTGAAAGATTATCTTTGCTGTCTTTGGCAAGCCTGATATGAAAGCTTTCATCTGACTTTGTCCAGGTGTGCTTTGCCGGGAGGAGGTCTTTTGATATTCGTCCTATTAATTTATTTCCTATTTTAATTGGCTCTTCTGTAAATCGCAATAAGGGTTTGGATCAATGAAAGGCGTATTCGTGCATCTTTGGTCAGCTTCTCGACTTTCCATTAACCTGAATCCCATAGCGGCTTAGGATCCATCGTAACATTATACGCTTTTTGCGTCCCAACTGGCTTAGATTCTGTATGCGTTCGTGTATTAGGTCAGATTCGTATATATAGTTTAGTGCTGTGTAAGTGTCTGTGAAAATATGTACGCTTACATCTCCTGTCTCTTCCTCGGGGTTCTCTCTGGTGCACAAGTTTAAAGTAAAAATTTCGACTTGGAATATGTGTGAAGTCCCGTAGGTACTTTTAGGTGGTAATTGGGACCGCTAATGCCTCTAACGGTCCAAACTCCTTTTATTATCGAACCGCCTGTGTACCACGTCAAAGTTCCTCTTTTTGAAAATTTTATTGTATTGAGATTGTGTCCTGTGCAATATGGATCAAGTCACTTACGTTGGGATCTTCAAGGATGTTTAAAACTAGTGCTGGTATTGCAAGAATCAAATTAGAATGGTGTTTGCTTAATAGTACTTTAATAGAATTACATTACTGGAGTGGACTGTATATTTTGGTGTTACCGCTTGCGCGGGTAGAACTCAACTCGTCATAAAAAAGGGTATACATTCAGTTTTGTTCGTATAACTAAATAAATCAAGTCCTTGTCACTTCTAGTTTGCACGTCACATAAATTATCATGTCATAAACTTGTCAGTCCTTTGAGAATAGATCTCTTTTAACGACCGTTCTTAGAAAATAATATATTGGGTCTAACACAGAAGTGATTTATATAGATACATATATATCTAACCTAAAATGCATGAACAAAGGATCTTGAGATGTCTTTTGAGTTTCCTTAGCTTTAGTCCCTTTGTTCTGTTAAGAGCGAGGGCAATAAAGGACATACACACATTCGTCTGTATATATGTCCTTTATTGTCGGAACTACCAACTTAAATCACCTGTGAAATTTAAAAAGTGCCAACTCTAGTTTCAACCTACTTTTGTATGTATATGTAGAGTGGCGTAATTCTCAGCAAGATTTCCATGATGTTGTGGGGCAAAGACGCATCACCCTCCTGTAATGTTGAGACATGCAAGCTTCTGGATTTGTTGAAGCTAATGTTACACATAGGTAATCGTGGGTGTTTTCCATTATAAACTTTGTTATTTCCACCCCACTACCATTTGCTTTTGGTAATGTATAAATTATACTTAACGACAATTTCAGGTCGCAATAAGACATTTGTGGTATAACTATAGTCTAGAAGACGCACTGGAAATGAAGAGATTCCACCATCAACTATTTCCGATGTCTATAGAATTTGAAAACGACTTTAACATGGTAGGTTCATCCAAACCACGAATATTTTTTAATAAACTAATTCATTATCTATGTTATATAGGAAATTGTTGAGGCATTGGCAGAAATCGGACATAATTACACCATTGCTGCTGCAGCCGACGGTTTTGCAGCAATAACGGCTATTACAAACAACGACGGACAAATAGAAGCAGCTTCAGATACAAGGCGGCCTGGCACTGTTGCTTATATATATTAATCGTAATGTATTTAATAGATGAAAATTGTACATAGTATCTATAACTGATAGTCGCTACTTACACATGTATATTTTTGTAGATATGTTTAATTTATTTTTAAGATAATACTTTTGTATTTCATAAATAAACAACCATTGCCTCTCATTAGAAAAGTAACAATAAATAAATTGTCTTCGAACTTTCTTTATTTCATAAGTTCCCCATGCTTAGATTAAAAAGTCAGAGCCTTCCAAAAAGTTGTCTTTCTATCTTGAGTGAAGATGGATATTAACAGACATTTTACGATAATTTACGATAAAATATGTTTATGTGCTTACTTCATATTATAGCTTGCAATTTGAAGTCTTGTACAAGAAAGCAAACAGAAAGCTTTTGCAATAACGAAGTACATAAATCAACTTTATGGATACCTTTCATAATATTTCTGGGTTTTATGGAAAACATTCGATTTGGACATTTTCACCGTATCCCTTTAACAGGCCTTGTACCTTGGCTTCAGGAGTGTACTGGTGTATCCAAATTTCATCTACAATTATTAATCGACGCTAAAGCTTCGACTTATTTCGCTTCAATGAGGCTTTGAAAATGTTCATTCAAATGCGCCTTTGGTCCTGAGTGAGCATGCGCGGTTAATTTTTTCATGCCCAAATCTTTAGTCAATATATAATAAACACGTTCCTTCGCGATCTCCACAGCTTCTGCCATCCCTCTAACCTTAATTCGACGGTCGTCTAACACCATTTGGTGGACTTTCCGATGTTACCGTTAGTGGTTGCAGTTTTTGGCGGTTACGAACGTTCATCGTCAACCATGCTAGTACGACTACGTTTAAGTTCAGCTGCCCAAGATATCTCCGTGGCAAATGATGGTGCAGAGTTCCCAAAAACAGCGTACGCCTCGGCTTTTATTTGCCTAGGAATTTCAACCGCAAGAATTCAATGACGGCTCGATATTCGATTTTGTCCATTTTTGCAGGAACACTAACATCGACTGACACAAAGGACTGTTGTACAACAACTGAGTGTCCAACATGGCTGAAATTTTCAAAAATATTTTCCAACGAATGAGCAGTTATACTACCGGAATATTTTTTACCAGTAACCCCATCTTCATATTAAAGTTGAAATGAATAGTTTATAAAAGTAAAATTGTGAAATTGGTGTGTGTGGAAATATTTAAATGTTAGCACTGATTCCTGATGAAAAGTTGTAAAGAGTTATAGATAAAAGATATGAAAATAAAATGGAGGAAGGTTGAATTAAAATTGGAGTCTAAATTGGAAATACAAAAAGGAAATGGGCAAGAAAAAATATTGAAATTTTAAAATTTAGGATCAAAAGCACAGCATGTACGTACACTTAGTGCTTAGTCGAGGTGGAACAGAAAAAGAGACACATATTCTTAAACCAACGTTCTGTTCCTCCTCGACTAGCACTAAGCACACATGCTATTATTTTGATTCTAAATTTGAAAAAATATGCTTTTCCTTCCCCATTTCGTTTTTATATTTTCAATTTTTCACTTTTATTTTCAATTGTTGTTATTCTTTTTTACTGCCAGTCTTATATGCAAAGTAAAATCATTTTGAGGATGACAACGATGTGGATTTCAAGTAGAGATTTTTGCTTTAAATATGGGCACCAAAGAAAACGCCGAAAAATGGATTCGAGATGCAATCATAATCATTGTAAGTATAAATCAAACCTGACATGCGAAAATATGCAGACGCTAAGATTGCTGCGACGTTAACCTTTTTTGTGGTTATAGAAAAGCCACCTAAAACGTGATTAGATAATAGACAGAAAATTCAAAGCCCTCGTACTGGAAAAACACACAAGGGCTAAGCTTTGTCAAAGACAACAAAAACAGTGTTATCTTTCAGCAAACGAAATCATGGAAAAGTTGAAGATTAGCTCTATCGTCTATGCCACGAACATTTATAGACAGCAGAATGCATACTACGCAATTGTGTTACGGGTTTACAGTGTTTTCGCGATTTGTTGACTGCAAGAGAAGACATTTGAATTTTATGAACATTAATTAAGCAACACAAAAGAATAGAATAAATATGCAGATATATTCGACTTTGCGACTTGGAATCTTCTTCTGTGTTTTTCTGTGTTCTAATGTATTCTGAGTATTCTAGGGTTACATGCAACCTTACTTATCAATAGCGCTCGTCTAATGAGGGTGCATATTCAATATTGTAGAGGAGTCTTAGCGCTACAAACAAACCAAAAAATTTGAGGAAGATATCTGAAGTATTGATTAAGCGAATTAGAAGGTAGCATCAATATACGAGACAACTTGAATAATAATTTAGTTTAAAAGCCATGAAAATAATAGTATGTGACATTATACAAAACATTAAACGAAAGAAAATAACAATAGATAACTAATAGCTTATTTATTCGAATGACACTAAGAACAAGTATTTGATACCTCAGTAAGTCATTTTTAACACCTAGTGCTTTCGTTCCTGCATTGGATTTTTACGATGAAAACTAGAATGTTAAGAAAAGTGTCCATCTCAATACCATTGTTTTTTGAGCTAATCTACAATTTCTAAAAAAAATTGATTGGCATTTCGAAAGAAAATCAATTTTGAAACTACGAACAATTCTCAGTGATGCGATAATTTTGATGCGTAATGTACTATCTGTTATGTTTTTGAAATAGAAATTGTA
>JAROYE020000121.1:0-26847 GCA_029619315.2 Dynastes maya
ATGAGAAGAAGAGAAGAAGAAAATGAAGAAGAACAATAAGAGAGGAAATGAACAAGGAGACAGAATAGAAGAGAGAAAGAGAGAAGAGAAAAAAGAGCAAAGAAAGGAAGTAAAGAGAAAGAGGAAAGGAAGGAAAAAGGAGAGGAAGAGGAAGAAAGAGGAGAAAAAAGAGAAGAAAAGAAGGAGAAGAGAAAAATAAGATGAAATGAGCATAAGAGAAGAGAAAAGGAAGAAAGAAGAGAAGAAGAGAGAGAAAAGAAGAAAAGATAAGGAGAAAGAAGAGACAAAAGAGAGAGGAAGAGAGGTAGAAAAGAAGAGAATGGAAACAGAGATGAAACAGAAGAGGGAGAAAAGAGAAGGAAGGGAGCAGGAAGAAAAATGGAAAGATAGAAGACGGAGGAGAAAATACGAAAGAGGAAGAAAGAGTAAAGAGATAGAAGTAAGATGAGAAGAAAAAAGAAGAAGGTAAAGAGGGTAAAAGAAAGAAGGAACAGAAGAAGACGAAAAGAAAAAGAAAAGAGAGAAGAGAAAGAAAGAGGGGGGTGGGGGGGGGGGGGTAAGAAGAAGGCAGAGAGGACAGAGAGAGATAAAAGAAAGAGAGAAGGAGAGAGAAGAAAGCAAAAGAAAAGAATAGAGAGAAAGAGAGAGGAAGAATAGAGAGCAGAAAAGAAAAAAGAGTAGAGAGAGGAAAAAAAAAGGAAGAAGGAAAAGAAAGAAGAGAGCAAGAAGAGGTAGAGAAAAAAAGAAAGGAGGGGAAGAAAGGAAGAAAAGAAAGAAAAAGGAGAGAAAAAGAAATAGGGAAAAAAGAAAAGATAAGGAGAGAAGGAAAGGAAAGAAAGAAAATAAGAAGAGAGAGGGAGATAGAGGCAAGAAGAAGGAAGGGCAAAGATAAGAGAAATCAAAGGAAAAGAGACGAGAAGACAAAAGAGGGAAGAGATAGAAGGAAAAGAAGAGAGGGGTAGAGAGAAAAAGAAAGGAGAAGGGAAAAAGAAAAGAGAAGCAGTGGAAAAGAGAGGAAGAAGAAAGGAAGATAAAGAGAAAGAAAATGAAAAGAGGAGAAGAGAGAGAATAAGAGATGAGAGAGAAAGGAAGAGAGAGCAAAAGAGAAGAAGAAAGAAAGAGAGAAGAGGAGAGAAAAAAGAGAACGGAGAGAGAGAGACAAGAGTAAGGAGAAAAGGGAGAAAGAAAAGAAGGAAATAGGAAGAAGGAAGGAAAAGAAAAGAGAGACCCCAAAGAAGAAAGAAGAGAGGGAAAGCCCAAGGAAAGGAAGAGGAGAGAGAGTAGAAAAGAAAAGAGAAAAAGGAAACAGATAGAGAAGGGAGAAGAGAGGAAGGAGAAGAAGAGAAGAAAGGGGAAAGGAGAAAAGAAGAGGAGAAGGAATATAAGAAGAGAAAAGAGGAGAGAGAAAGGAGAAGAGGATGAAGAAGAAATAGTAGAAAGGGAAAGGGGAGAAGAGAGGAGGTAGAGAGAAAAAGGAAAGAGAGAATAGTAGATGAAGAGATGGAATGAAGAAGAGAAGAGGAAACAGGAAGGAATGAAGTATAATAAAAAAAGGAGAGATAAAAGAGAAGAAGAGAGATAGATGAGGAAGAATAAAATAAGAGAGAAGTAGGATGAGAGTATATAGAAAATAGAGAAGAAAGATAGAATGAAATTGTAAGGAGGAAGATAGGAAGAAATATATAAAGAGAGAAATAGTTATTAAAATATAAGGATATAATAATATATATAAAAATAGAGAGAGAATAGAAATAAAAGGTTAGTTAGTCAAATGTATAAAAGATTGTGATGTAATTGACTAAAAGCAGAGAATAAAAATATATAATAAATAATAGGTAGAAGAGGAGTGTGAAGTTGAGTGATTGAGTAAGCAAGCTAAGAAGTATATCAAGAAGAATTGAAATAAAGAAGAAATATATGAAAATAATATTGATACAGAAGAAGGTATGTGAATGATGGAGAAGTATATATATGAGAGAAAGATATGGAGGAGGAATTAAAGAGATAGTAAACAATAAAAGTAGATAGTAAAAAGGAGGAGTAAAATATAAAAATTAGAATCATAAAATGAAAGAAAGAAGTGTGAATTAGTGAGTAAGAGAGAAATATAATATTAGTAAATTAAGTAAGGATTTATATGAATATGTAATAAATATAAAGAGTTATATAAATAAAGTGAAAAATAAAGGATAAAATAATAATAGAAATGTAAAAGTAATTACTAGTAAATGAAAAGCAATAAAAAGAAAAGAGTGAAAATGATATGTATAAGTGATGAGAAATATAAGGTTATAATGATATAAAAGAAGATTAAATAAAAAAATAAGTAAGATTGAAAAGCAGAAAAGAGGAGTAGTAGAGAAAATAATCGAGAGTACGAAGGAATAAAATAAAAGATAAAGATAAAGTAAATGAGAGTATAATATATAGAGATAAAAAAAGATAATAAAAAGAGTCAATAATATATAATTAATAAATATTTATAAGATAATAAATAATATTTAAAATAATATGATTAGAGATGTAAGTAAAATGAAGATGAGTATCCGAAATATAAAAATAAAAGAGAAGAAATAAAGAAGAAAGAAACACCACTCATAGGTGAAGACAAAAAAATAATGTGAGATAGAAAATATAAAATTAAAAAAAAAACCAGTAAATAAGATAAAATATGATTAGTGAAAGAAGATAAGATAAATAAAGAGTATTAAAAGAAAGATATAATAAAAATATAAATGATTGTAAAAGAGATAAAGAGTAAAATTGTAAATAAAAGATAAATAAAGAGGAAGTATAAGTTAAAAGATGGAGAGATAAAAAAATATGAATAAAAAATATAAATTTAAAATAAAAAAGAGAATAATATAGATAGGTAAATGTTTATGTGAGTAAAAAAAAAAAGTGAGAATGTAAGATATATTATTAGAAAATATGGATCACAATAAAATATAAGTAGAAAAATAATAAGTATAAGATAAAGAATGGATGTAGATAGATGTAGATAGTAAGATATAGAAAATAAAAATTACATAATATAGAAAAGAATGAAATAGAGAGAGTAGAGTAAAGGAAATAATAAAATATATAAATAGATAGCAGAGAGAATAAATATATAGTAATAAAAAAAAATAAGTATTAGTTCATAAAATTAAAATGTATGAAAATACAGAAGAAATGAGGAAACAAAAGAAGGATGAAAGATAGATATTGATAAATAATTAATATATAATAGAAGAGCATGTAATAATAAATATATGAAAGATGTTATGAGAAAGAGATATAGTGAAGTATAGAAAGAATACATATAAGAATTGTATGAATAATAATAAAGAAATATAATATAAGAGAAGATAATGAGTAATAAATATAGAAAAGAGGGAGAAAAGATTGAAAGAAGGAAAAAAAAGAGTAAGATAAGTGAGATATATTAAAGATGATAATATAGGAATAAGTAAAAAGAGAATATAAATTAATATTAGTGAAAAATATATAAAAAAAAATAATATATAATAGATATAAAAAAAATAATGAAAGAAAAAATAATAGGGTATAAGATGTGTAATAATATATAATAAATAATCAATGAATAATATAATATTAAATAAGAAAATAGAAAGTATTGTATAATAATAATGAAAATATGAAAGATAAATTAATGTAAATAATTATGGATGATAAATATAAAATAAGAGTAAATTATATATAATTACATTAATAGAAAAGTTAAAATAATATATTAATAAGAGTAAAATTTTATAAGAGAAGAAGATAAATAAATGATAAATATTAAAAAAGATATATAATTATGACTAAATTAAAAAGTATAGTATATGATTAGGTTATAAAGAACAAATAAAATAAAAATCAATCATAATAAATAGAAAAACGATTAATAATTAATATAAAATATAGATAAAAAATATAAAATATTTAATTAATAATAATATATATATATTAAATATAAAATAATTAATATATATAAATATATAATAATAAAATATTATAATATAATAATATAAATAATTATAATTTATAATATAAATAATAAATAATATAATATATATAAATAATTAATAAATAAAATAATATAAATATAAATAATTTTAATAAAAATTAAATATATATATTAAAAATATATATAATAAAAAATATAAAAAATTAGTATTAAAAAAAAATAATAATATAATAATATATTAAATAAATATAAATATAATAATTATATTATATAATAAAATAAAAATTATTAAATATAATAATAAATATTAATTAATATAAAAAATAATATAATTTATTATAAAAAATAATAATAAATATAAATATTAATAAATATAAATAAATATAAAATAATTAATATATATAATAATAATTAAAAATAAATAATATATATATATATAAAAATTAATATAATAATATATAATATAAAAAAAATTAATTTAATATTAAAATATATAATATTATAAATAATAAATATAATAAAATATAATAATTATATAATTTTAAATTAAATAAATATAATTTATAATAAAAATATATAATAAAATATTAAAAAATAAAAATATATAATATATAATAAATAAAAAATAATAAATTAAAATATTTATAATAATAATTATAATTATAAATATAAATAATATAAATAATTATAATATAATAATATAATATAAAATAAATATAATAATAAATTAAATTATAAATATAAATAATAAATTATTAATAAATAATATAAATAAATAATAAAAAATATATATAAATAAATATAATTAATAATATATATAATTATTAAATATATATATATATAAATTTATAATATTAAAATATAAATATAAATAAAAAATTAATATATTATAATATATATAATTAAATAATAAAAAAAAATTAAAAAATAAAATAAATAATAATAATTAATATATATTAAAATAATAAAATAAAAAAAATAATATATATATATAATTAATAAAAATAATTAATAATAATATATAATAAATATATATAAATAAAATATATAATATATTATAATAAAATAATTAAATAATAAATATAAATAATAAATAATAATTATTATAATCTAATATTTATTTAAAATAAAAAAATAAATAATAATATTTAAATAATTAAAATATAAAATAATTTAAAATTAATATATATATATAAATAAATAAAATAAAATTATATATATAATATATTAATATTATAATAAATAATATATTAATATTAAAAAATAATTATAATTTTAAAAATAATAAAATATAATAAATAATAAATAATAATAATATTATATAATATTATATATAAAATAATAAAAATATAATAATATATATTTTTATAATAATAATTATAAATATATATATATATAATATTAAATAATATAATAATATATATAAATATAATATATTTATATATATAATTAAATAAAAATAAATTATATTAAAGTATTAAATTATATATATAATAATGTTTATTAATTTTATAGATATTATAAATATTAATAAAAAAAAAATATTATTATTATTAATTTTAATAATTATTAATAATAAATAATATTATAATATATAATATTATAAATATTATATTATTAAATAAATAATAATTGATATAAATAAATAATAGATATTATATTAATTTATATTTATCTATATAATAAATATATATTTATTAATTATAAATAAATTACATAAATCATAACATAATAAAATTATATATTATAATAAATAAATTAAAATTAATATTTTAATAATAATAATATAAATTATAATTATATAAAATAAATATAATAATTTATATATATCTACTAATATTAATTCTTTCATTTAATATATATAAAATAAAATTAATAAAATTTATATATATAATATTTAATATAATTATATAATAATAAATATATATAATATAAAATTCATATTATATAATAATAAAGTTATCATTATTAAATCATTATATATATTAAAATAAAAACTAACTAAATGAATATATCTAATTACATATAATAAATAAAATTAAGCACATTATAATTAGATTAAGTTCATACTCTATAATTAAAATATAATCATAATATATGTTAAATATATAATATTTAAATCATTATACAAATTATTTTATATTATTAAATATTAAAATAATAAAAATACCTTCATATATATACTAATATAATTTAAAAATGGATATAATAATAACTATAAATTATAAATATAAATTAATTTTATTTAATTAACTAATAACTAAGTAATATATAATCTAATATATATATATAATTATTATAAATATTAATAATAAAAAAATATAATTTAATTATATTAATATTATAAATATCAATTTAATATAATAATTTTAAATACATCCATATAAATATAATAACATTATTATAATATTTATATATATAAATTTAAACATGGGGCGGTGTCATAATATACTAATCAATAAAATTTTTAACAATAAATATTAAAGTATATATAAATTAATAATATAAAATATTAATATAATAATAATACTAATTATATACATATAAAATAAAAATAAATATAAATAATTAATTACAATATATATAAATTAATAATTATAGTATAAATTATATATAAATATTAATTTTCTAATTACAATAGTAATCATAAATTTATTTTTAAAAACATAAGTACAATTTATAAAATATAACTAACTAATCACTAACTAATATATATAATAAATATAGTAATTATAATTATTTATTATTATATATTATAATAATTATTTAATAAATAAATATTTTATTAATTTTTCTTTTTAATATAAAAATACTAAATTTATAATAAATAATATCAGTATATATAATAATATATATAATTATAAAATTAATAATATATTTAATAAAATTAATAATATAAAATCAAATATTAACATAAATTTCAATATAAATATTATATCTTATTATTATATATAATAAAATATTTAAATATCATTTAAATTATTAAGTATTTTAAAAAATGTATATAATTCTAATAATTGAAAATATATAACATACATTAATATTAAAATTACATAATTATATTTTATATAAAATAATTAATTATATAAATATATTATATTTATCATAATAAAATATTATTTTATTTTAAACTAAATTATATTTAGTATAATTATATTTATATTATATATATAATAAAATATATTAATATATATTATAATAATAATTATATAATAATATATATAATAATAATATATAATAAAATAATTATATGTATAAAATATTATAATATAAAAATATTTATAATCACTAATTATTACTAAATTAATATAAGATAATTAACATTATATAATTTAAATAATTATAATTTTATATAATAAATATTAATTATTACTTTAATTATAAATATATATTAATATAATGAATTAATAATAATTCTAAAATTTATAAAAATAATATAAATATTATTATATAATATATAAATAAATAATATATTACATATAATTATATAATAATATATGATAATTTATATAAATATAAAAATATTATACATAATATATAAATATATTAGTATTATTAATAAATAATATATAAAATTAAATATGTAATTATTTAAATTATATTATATTGATATTATATGATATATATTATATAATATAAATATTATTATATTTATATTATAATTAAATAAATATTTAAAATACTTATTAATAATATAAATATTAAATTTAATTATATATAATTAATTTAATATAAAATGTATAATATCTATCTATATATAAATCTAATTATTTATATAATATATATATATTTATATAATAATATATAAAGATTAAAATAAAAAATTAATATAATTTAATTATTAAATATTATAATTATTAATTAATAATATAAAATTTATATTATTCATATAATAAAATTAATTAATATTCATAAAATAATTAAATTATAAATATAATAGATTAATACTCAACTACTTATATTATTAATTATATTAAAATTAAAATGAATAATATATTAATATAATAAATTACAATAAATATCTACATATATATAATAATTATATAACTTATATTCTTAATATATAATTAAAAATAATAACATATTCTATTAAATAAATATATAATATAATTAATAATTACTAAATTTTTAAATTTATAATTTAATAAATAAACTTAATAAATTCTATAATATATATTAATATATATAATACAACTTATATATATTATATAATAATCAACTATATATAGAAAATAATAATAAATTAATAAACTAATTAATATAAAATATATATAAATATATACAATTATTATTACAAATAATTATCTAATAAAATCAAAAAAACTCTTTAATTAATTATTAATCTTATAAATTATTAAATTAATAACAATATACATATAATTACATTTTCTTTTCCACATAATTATATGAAATATTTATATATATTTATAATTATAAATAATATTAAATTCAAATATATATAAAAAATTTATATTAATTAAATATTATCATATAAATAATTAAAAATAATATATAAATTATTTAATAATTTAATTTATAATACACAATAAAAGTAATATATAATTTAACATTACAAATCATATAATATATAATATTAAATTATTTATTATATATTAATATTTAAAATAATAAATATAACTAAATATAAATATTAAATACTTATTTTCTTCTAAATATATTAAGTCAAATTAAATTAATTAAACATAATATTTAAAAAATATATAATCATATAATAAAATATATTATATAATTTTTTAATAAATTTAATAATCAATAAAATTGTATTATATACACTAATAACATTATATATAATAATATAAATAATAATATTGTTTAATATGAGTTATAAAATTAAAATATAAATGATATACCAAATATATTCTATATATATTTAAATAATAAATTTATATAATAAAGATAAAATTATATATAGTTAATATAAATAATATAAATTTAATTTTATTTTCATATTATATATAATAATTATAATAATAATATATTCAAATTAAATTATAAAATTATTATTCATATTTTATTCTATTAATTCAATCTTTAATAAATAACTATTCTATTATTTAATTTTATTTATATAACTCTATTAAATAAATTAAAACTTACAAAATATTTATAGAAATTTATATAATAATATAAAATAATCATATATAATTATATAATAATAAAATAAATATAATTTATATTAACATAATATAATATTAAATAATATCAATTAATATAGATTACTAAATATATTTAATCTATTTTATAAATTAATTATATATATAATTTATAATAATAATATAATATATACATATACAAGATTTAACTTTATATAAATAAAATAATTAAATATATTAATAATATTAAATTATATTTAAAATACATATAATATATATATATAACATCAATTCTAATTTATAAAATATAATCATATTTATAAATTACAATTTAATATAACAAAATTATAAAATTAACTTATATAAATATATATATAAAATAAATAAATTATATAATTTATATTTATAAAAAAATTTAATTTCTTATTACATATACCTACATTTCATCACTTATTTTATAATATCTACATACTCCATTAATATATCAAAACATACATCAAAATATAATAATAATAATATATAATATATCATTAACAATATTTATATAAATAATAATAATATAAGAATATAATATATAAAATATTAAATTCAAATTATATATAAAATACTTATTTATCTTCATTATACTTCTATTCTCTTAATATATATACTTACTACTTTCTTATTATATTTTTACATCACATATACATATAATTATATAAAATCCATAAATATCATTCATCTATATATATATTATGAACAAAATTGAGAATTACTATATATATTTACTAAATATTAAAACTATAAATAATTATATATATATATAATATATATAACATACAAAATACTATATATAATAACATTTATAATATAAATTAATATATATTTAATATAATATTAAATTTATTAATAAAACATTATAAATAATATTATATTAATAATAATACTATTAATTTATTTATTATATTTGTATATCTGTTCATTAATAATTAATTACTTACTAATTTTAATACAGACACATCATTATATAAATAAAAATTACTAATTATACTTATTATACATACCTCAATATATATTATTATAAATATAATAATATTTATATTCTAAAATATACAAATATAAAATATATCATCAAATAAATATAATTATACTACATATATATCATGTTTAATTAATTATTATTATATATATAAAATAATATTCCTTAATAATTTAGATTTTAAATAACATTTATTCATACATAATATTATATACAATCCTATATATTTATTTATATTTCAATATCACATATATAAATATAAATACAATTATTATAAATTATAATAAAATAAATAAATAATAATATATACATATTAAATATTATAATTAAATTAATTAATATAATATAAATAATAATTTATTATATATTTTAACAATAAAATAATAAATTATATCATATTAAATACAAATCATATATATTAATCTACTTTTAAATTATAACATTAAAATATTATCATATTATAATAAATTTATTTTATATACAAAAATAAGAATAATAAATAAATATAAAAATAAATTATTACTAATTTAAAACAAATAAATAACATAAAATTAATAAATAAAATTTAAGTATAATAATAATAATTTAATATATTATAACCATATATTCATACTAAAAAAAATAATATCAATTATATTAATATCAGCGTGCTTAACTAATAAACAATTAAATAATGTTATTAAAAATTAATATAAATATATAAGATATACATTATATAATTTTACAAATTAATTAAAAATAAATATTACTAATATGAATAATAATTAAACTATATAAATATATAATATTTAACTTTTATTTTATTTATATATATTATAAAAGATTAATAAAATAATATAAATATATATAAAAAATTATATATAACCTATTCTCAATTAATAATAATATTACTAAAATATAATACCTACAATATATTACATATAAATTATGTTATAATAATTATATAATATTCATAAATTTATTAATTGTTAATATTATATAATATAAGTTAATATCATATCATATATAATTACTAAATATATATATAATTAATATTACTAAATTTTTACAACAATATAATATATATAAATTTTAATATCAAATTTTAACAATAAATATTATCATTAAAAATACATACATATATATTATGCATAATTAATATAACATATAATTAACTTTACTTTATTTTCTTTAAAACTAATTATTTATATAGACACTTTTATATATATAAATTTATAATATATAAATAATATAATTAAAAATATCTATCACTTATGATATTATATTATACCAATATAATATAATATTATATTAAATATAATTATCATGTTATCAATCACTTCTTAATATTATATATACATTATATTTAAAATTTTATAAATACATAATATTAAAATACAATTTAATATATATTCAAAAACTATAAATATTTATATCTTTAATCTTTACTTTATTATTAATCTGTCTTATATATTACTACAAATTAATAATTAAAATAATATTAGATATTTATAATATAAATAATACAATACTAAATTAATAAATATAAATATAGCAAGTACACAATATAAACACTAATATATACTAATAAACCTCATATTAATATTATAAGTTTAAATTTTATATTAAAATAAATTATTATAATATAATGATTTATTAAACATTTAATATTATAAAAATAAGTAATATATTTAAATCAATTTTATTCAATATACATATATATTATAATATTAATTATAAA
Organism: Dynastes maya; assembly: GCA_029619315.2. Lineage (NCBI taxonomy): Eukaryota > Metazoa > Arthropoda > Insecta > Coleoptera > Scarabaeidae > Dynastes > Dynastes maya. The sequence goes on from JAROYE020000121.1 coordinate 11,808, forward strand.
TTTAAAATATATTATAAAATATTATAAATATATAAAAAATAATCATAATAAGGTATTTTAATAAAATTAATAAAAATATATCAATTTATAATTTAATATTATAATATAAAATTAATTAATATGTATATATATTTAATATATATTTAATAAATATTATTTATAATATAATAATTATTTATATATATATAATATACTTCAACAACCAATATAACTTAATTTATTAAAATAATATTTATTATATTTTTGTTATTTATATTATTTAATTTAATAATTAATATAATATAAAATTATAAATATAAATATAATAACATATCAATAATACTCTTTTATTCATATTATAATTATTTGTTATAATTATAATTAAATATATTATATAATATTATATAATAATATAAACAAAATATAATAATTAATATATACAATTATATTAAAATAATATATTTTTATATAAAATAAAATAAACTATAATATATAAAACTTAATTAACAATTATAATTAAATATACTAAGATTAATTAATATTAAATAAATAATCATAAAATATAATAAATTTATAAATTATATATTAAATATAAATATATCTTATATCATTATAATAGATAAATTTAATGAAAAATATAATATTATTTAGAGAAAATAATATAAATTATACATATAAATATTAATACTTATAATAATTAAAATAATACTATTATAAATTAATAATTTATATATATATAATAATAAATATATTAAATATATATAAAATTTTATATATTAAATATATATAATTATAAAAAATATAAATAAAATAAATATTTTAAATATATTATTTTGAACTATAATAATCTATTAAATTAATTATATTAAAATTATTTAAATTTTAAATAAATATTATAATATATATTAATAAATATAATATTTTATGATAAATAATTATATTTAATTTAATTATAATTATATATATATTTTATTTTTTATAATTATGAATAATACATTATATCAATATATAATATTATAAATTATTATAATTTATATAATTAATATAAAAATATTAATAGAAATTTAATATATTAAAATATATATTATAATATTTTATCTATATATTAAAATAAATATAAATCATTTTATATATATTATATATTCATAATCTCTAAATATACTAATCAATTAATTTAAATTAAATAAATTATTAAAATCAATATATAGTATTATAATTATATACAAAAATAATATCTCCTATAATTTATTATATTAAAAAATAAAATATTTTAATTAAATAATAATTAATATGATATTTAAATAATAATTATTATAATATATTAAAAATATATTAATATTATTATAAATAAATATTATATTAATTTATATATTTATATATAATATTATAATAAATTAATTTTTATTAATTATAATTATAATAAATAATATATTATTAATAATAAACTATAATTATTATAATTTTATATCTTTATTCAATTTAACTTTTAACTATAAAGTAAAATAATTCTCATAAAGATAATAATTAATAATTAATCATCTCTTATCAATAAATTAATCATTATCATACAAAATCATTCTACTATCATCACAATATTAAATAATAATTAACCTTATATAATAAATTTATACTATTATTTATATAAATTTTATAATTATATTAATAATTTAAATTATTAAATAATATATTAATAAAATTAATATTTATCCACACAAATATAATAATTCATCATATAATATATTAATTCAATTAAATAAATTAACTAATTTATAATATTTCAATATATATTTAATTATTTTAATATATCTTATAATTCACTATCATATATTACAAAATTACAACTCATTAAAACTTATAAATAATTTAATATACATTATAAATACATAAATATATATAATTATTAAATATATAAAAATAATCATAAATTCAATATAATTCAATTTTTAATATTTTTTTATATATATAATTATATTATAAACTAATATCATTTAAATTATAAAATTAATAATACTAGTCTAATAATCTTTATCATATAATATATTTTAATACTATATATTAATCAATAAAATATAATTATAATCACACTTATACATAATAAATATATTTCAACTAAATTCTTATATATTTTCAAACGTAATTATTCAATATATATCAATTTTCTAAAATAATAATTTATATTCTCAATAAAACATCTCATATAAAATAAACTAACTATATAATTTATATAACTCATTACAATATCATATATAATATTTATAATATATCATAAAATATATTATAACATATTATAAATATTAAAAATAATAAATTAGTCTTAATTTTTATTTTAATAATTGTATTATTCTTATATATATAACTCAATTATACACTTCAATTAATACACACAAACTAAATATTTATTATAAATAACTTTAATATATATATTTACCTATATAATTATATTTAAGCTAATAACTTTTTATCATATACCTATATTTTAACATATTTCATATCTAATTTAATCTATCAAACATTATATAATAATTCATTTCATCTTTTAATTAACCTTTATAAATTAATTAATTTTTCATCTATAATTCCAACTAACTACATATCTACCAATATTTATCATATTCATACCTCTACTTCATATACTTACTACTCATGCCTACCATTCAATATTCATATGTTATATATATAATCACATTCATACTTAAAATATTTTGAAAATATATCATATATACCTAAATTCAATTTTATCATTTAACAACATAAATTATCAATACTCCAAACATATATCTAACTACAATCACATCTCTATTCAACTTAATTTAATAACTTATACCATTATAACATTCTACCGTACATCAACTCTTCAATATCAATCACTATAATATACCTATCCTCTTTACCACATCTTCTCCTCTCTCCAGTCTCATACAAATTTATATCCACTATACCCTCTCTATATATAAAATTTATCCTCTAGTTATCATCTCATAACCCCGAGTTTAACTTTCTCCACATACTTCTATTTATAATCTTCATAATTAACATTAAACATATATATTTAATCTTTAATCACTTCTTTCATTCATACTTTACATATATACTACTCCCATCCTTATTTATAACCAAACTATAATATCGCACTCATTCACACTCTACCCTCCTCAATCCCTACTACCCTTCACACTAAATCTAAACACTGTTACACTCAATTTGCCTCTCCTCTTCTAATTCATTTAAACAATCTTCATCTCTTCACTTTACCTCCTTCACATATTACTCAAATTTCTTATTTTCTACCAATTTATTCCACTCTCCAATTCTTACCTTCCTATCTTCTTTACTATTATCACTCATCCTCACTACTCTCTCACGCTACTTAATTCCCTTCCATTCTCCACTTACCAATCATATTCCGTTACTTACTTATTACTCAACTCCCCATTATCGAATAATTATATCACCTAAATATCCCACTCTCCTCACATATCATATATACACGTACAATCTTTCACTTTCCCACTATTCTTTAATCAATCTTCATATATTTCATCTCTCCTTTATATCATATTATACTATTACTACAACTTCTCCTTCCTCTATCATATATCTCTTCTGCTTTCTCTTCCCTATTCATCCTCCTCTACCCTCCCTTTCTCCTTTCTATCCTCATTCAACATCTCTCTCTCTCTTCCATACACCATAATCTTCTACCTTCTTTCCACAATTATCTCCCTCTCCTCTTACTTTCTACTTTCCCTTTACATTAACATCCATACACCTCCTCCTTCTCACCTAATCCACATTCTACTACCTATCACTCTACTCTTCTATACTCTCTATTCTCCCCCCTTCAATCTTTCATCCTCCGTCGTTCCTGTATATATTTCACATTCTATCTCAACCTATCACTTATCCTGTTCTTCACTTTCAACTATCATCTAATCTCCTCCTGCTTCTTGCTCTCACTCTCTTTTTCTATTCTTTCCTCTTTCCTCTATTACTCCTCTATCTCACGTTCTCTCTTCCCTCCTACTTCCTCACTCATTCTTATTCATACATCTTAATTTCCCTACCCAACATTACTTTTTTTCACATATTCCATCCCTCCTCCCCCTCATCTCTAACATACCCTCTTTCTCCCCTATTCTATCCCTCCCCTCATACTAATACACTGTCTCATCTTATACATCTTTAATTCTTTTTCCCCTCATCAATTCTCTCCTTCATCATCAATCTCACTACACTACTACATCTTCTACTCCCCCTCTAATCCTCCTCCCCATCAATTACCAATCCTACTCCTCTCCAAATCATTCCTCTATATTTCTACTCTACTCTCTCCTACGTTCTTCCATACCACTCACATATTCATCCTTCCATCGATCTACTTCCTTCCCTTCCTCCCTCTATAATACATCCACAATTCTCAGTAACTCATCCATCAACCCACACACATATCTCTATACTTTTACTATCTCTACTACCAATTACTCACTGCACTTTATTCACACCTTATAAACTCCCTACCTTCTCTATCCTTTATATATTTATATCCTCTCAACATATAAATATATCTACTGTACTCTATTTTAACTACACATATCATTCTTATACACTCCTTATTCCTACCTTCCTCATCTCTACTCCTATTCCTATCTCTAACTTTCCCCTAATCACTTCTATAAATCTTACTACCCCCACTCTTCAACCATATCTTTCATTATTACATATTAACTTTTCTTCGCATCTCACTCCTTATACTCACACCTACCTTCAAATCTTTAATCACTACATACATAATACTTATCCAAACTATTTTCACGTAAATTAACATAACTTACAACTTATATATTTCATTACATTCTCTATTTTACTTAATTGAACACTAATATTCATGATACTCTCTCTTACTCATCATATCATACTAACTATAATAATTATCTATAATACACATTACTATATCACAATAATTCATAATAATTAACTATAAAATATTATATAATTATTTATAATTAATATTATTAATTACTTATTATATCAATGGAAAATATCTATAAATCTAAAACATATATTTTTTATAATTCATCCTATAATTTTCCATATCACATCTCTATTATACCTTTCCATATACATCCTTACCCCCTCCTCTACCATTATAATAATCAATATACTATTCATTATTATTCCACACCTAAACACTTTTCCTCTCCTACACTTACCTTGTTATTATTTCCTCAATCTCCCTATTCTAATCCTTTCCTTCATTCCACTCACACCTCTAACTACTATTTTATATCTTATACTTTTAACTACTAACTTCCTTTTCCCTTTTTCACTCCTCATTCTACTTCCCACCTAATCTCCCTCCTTCTCTCTTTCTACTTCCCTCTTTCCACTCTTCACACATTTTTCCTCTTCTTTCTTTTCCTTCTTTACCTCTCTAATCTACTCTTTCTCTCCTCCTTATTCTTCTACCTCCTCTCACCTTATCTTCCGTTCTTCCTCTTCCTTCTTCCCCTCCTTCCTACCCTTACTGTCCCTCTATCCCTCATCACGTCCTTACTCCTCTTTCCCTTTCCACTCTCTTCCTTCCCTTCTTCTCCCTCACACTTCACTTTTCTCCCCTTTCTCTCCTTCCTCCTCCCTTCCCTTCTCCCTTATCTCACCTTCTTACCTACTCTCCTCTCTCTACCTAATTCTCTATAAAATCATAAACTCTGCTCCACCATCTCTCGACACTACAATCCTCTACAACAACTTTCTCCTCCACCTATTACTTCCTTTCTCTCTTTATCATCTATCTTACAATTTCCTCCCCTATATCTACAATTACTCTAACGTATCTCTTCCTACTCACTTCTCACTCTCTCCTATAATCCTAATCCTTTCAACACCTTTCTCCATTATATTTCCTAATAAATACCTAACCTTCATCATCCTATCCCCCCTCCCATCTCCAATACTTAATAATAATAATAATACCCACTTAATCCCATATATACCTTCTCAACTTCCCTCTATTCAAACCTTCTCTCCCCTTCTACTTCACTTCATTCTCCTTCCTTACTTCTTTATTCTCTTCTCTTTACCATCACTCCTCTCTTCTTACTCGTCCCTCCTCTTTACTTACTTCCCTCACTTTCCCTCAATCACTTCTTCTTTATTCACCCATACCTCTCTCTCCTTCTTCCTGCTTCCTCCCCTATATTCCCTCTCTTCCTATTATCCTACTCCACATTCCACTATCTATCTCACTCCATCCTCCCTCTCCTTCCCCCTCTTCTTCTCTCTCTCTCTACTCTTCTCATTCTCCCTCGCACACCTCTCTTCACCTACTCACTTCCCTTATCTATCTTCCCTACCTCTTCTCACTCTTGCTTCCTCTCTCACTCTTCCCCCTCTTCCCTACTTTCTCAATTCTCCTATCTTCTTCCTCTCCATACCACATCTTCCTATTCCACCCTACTCTCTTCTCTCCTTCTTCTCTTCCTCTCTTCCTCTTTTCCCTCTCATCTTCTCCTCTCCTTTTTTCCTCTCCTCTTCTATTCTCTCCTTCCTCACTTCTCAGTTCTCCTCTTAACTTCTCCTCTTTCTCTCTGCTTTCTCCTTTACTCTTCTCCTTCTCTTTCCTCCCTCTTCTCTGCTCCATCTCTCTCTCTGCCCTCTCCGTCACACTCTCTTCTTACTCTCACTCTCCTTCCTCCTCTTCCTTTCTCCCCCTCCATCTCCCCTCCCTCCCCTCCTTTGTCCTCTCCTCTTCTCTGCTTCATTCTCTTCTACCATCTTACTTATCCTCCTCTCCCTTACTTCTCTTCTTTTCCTCAACCTTCTCCTTCTTTCCCCTCCTTCCTCTTTTCTCTTTCTCTTCCTCCTTCTCTTCTCCTCTCTTCTCTCTTTCTCTCTCCTTCTCCTCCTCCCTCCTTCATTCTCCCCCTTCCTTTCTCTCCTCTCCTTCTTACCACTTACTCCTCCTCTCTCTTCCCCCTCCTCTCTTCCTTTTTCTCCTCTCTTCTCTCTCTCATCCCCTCCTCTTCTCCTTCCTCCCCTCTCATTCTCTTCTCCCTCCCCTTCCCTCCCTTTCCTCCCTCTCTTCCTTCCTCTCTCTCTTCCTCCTTCTTCCCTTTTCTTCCTACTCCCGTCCTCCCCTCTCTTCTCCTCCTTTCTCCTCTCTCCCTTCTCTCTCTTTCTTCCTCACTCTTCCCTTCTCTCCCTCCTCCTCCTCTCTTTCCCTTTCCTCTCCTACTTCCCTTCCTCTCTCCCCCTCCCTTCCTCGTTCCTCTCCTTCTCCTTCTCCTATCTCCTCTCCCTTTCCCTCTTTCTCCCCCTCCCCTCCCTCTCTTCTCTTTTTCTCCTCTGTCCCTCTCTTCTCCCTTCTTTTCCCTCTCTTCCTTTTCCCCCCCCCCCCCACCCTCTCTCCCTCCTAATCTCTTCCTCCTTTTCCGCCCCCCCCCCCACCCACACCCATTTCCCCCCACCCCACTACCTCCCTCCTCTTCCTTCCTCCTCTTTTCTTCCTCTCTCCTCCCTTCTCTCTTCTCCCCTCTCCTTCTCATTTTTTTCCTCTTTTCCTCTCTCTCCTCTTCCTCTTCTCCCTCTTCTATCTCCCCCCTCTCTCCCTCCCTCTTCCCCTCTCTCCTCTATCTTCTCTCTTCTTTCTGTCTCCTTATCCCCCTTCTCTCCTCCTCTTCCTCTTGCTCTCCCTCTACTTTCTCTTTCCCTTCCTCTCCCTCTCTTATTTACCCTCTATCTCTTTTCCCTCTCTCCGTTCTTTCCTCTTTCTCTCCTCCCTTCTCCCCCTCTCCCTATTATTTTCCCTTCCCTGCTCCTCTCCCTTCCTCCTTTTCTTTTTCCTCCTTCTTTGCCTCTACCTCCTTCTCCCTCCCTTCCCTTTATCCCCTTCTTCTCGCCTCCCTTTTCTCATCTCTACTACTTATCTCCTCCTCTTCTCATCTTTTCCTTCTCTCTCCTCTCTCTCCCTCCCTCCTTCCTCTCTCCCCTCCTCCATCTCCTCCTCTTTTCTCTCTGTCTCCCCTCCTCTACTACCTCTCCTTGTCTCACCCCTCTCTCCTCCTCCCTCTCATCTCTTCCTCTTCTCTCTCATCCGCCTCCTTCCTTCTCTCTTCGCATCCTGCTCTCCCTTCTTTTCGTTCTTCCTTTACCTCTCCTTTCTTCTCCTCCTCCCTTCCTTCACTCTCATTTCCCCTATCTACCGCTTCGTTCTCCACCTTTCTCCCTCCTACTCCCTCCTTCCCCCTCTCTCTCTCTCCTCCTCTCTCATCCTCTCTTCTTCTTCTCTCCCCTCCTTCCTCTCCACTTCCTCCTCTCCTTTCTTCTCTCCTCTCTCTCTCCCTCTTTCCCTCTTTCCCTCCTCCTCTCTTTTCTACTCCCTCTCTTTTTCTTCTTCCCTTTCCCCTCTCCCATCCTTCTCTCCCCTCCTTTTCTCTCTACCTCTCTCCTTCCTTCTCTCTCTCCCACTCCTTTCCTTCCCTCCCCCCTCTCCTCTTCTCCTCCTCTCTTCTCCCTTTCCTCTCTCTCCCCCCTTCTCTTCCTGCTCCCTCATTCCTCCCATTCTCTCCATCTTTCCTCCTCCTATTTTCTCTCTCTCCTCTCCTCTTCCCTTCTCCTCCTACCTCCCCTCCTCTTTGTTCTACTCCTCCTTCCTCTACACCACTCTTTCTTCCTCTATCTCCGCATTTCTTCCCTTCTCTCCTCCTCTCCACTCCTCCCCTCTTCCTCTTCTCTCCTTCTTCTCTCTCTCCTTCCTCCTCCTCCCTCTCTCTAGCTCTTATTCCTCCTTCCTCTCCCTCCCCCTCTCTTCTAACCTCTCTCCTCTCCCCTTCTCTTTCTTCTCTCTCCTCTCCCCTCCTCACATTCTCTCTTTCTTCTACTTTCCTTTCTTTCTCCTTTTCACCTCCTTTCACCTCCTAGTTCTCCTCTCTTCCTTTCACTCCTCCCTCCATATCCCCTACCTCTCCTATCTTCTTCTCTCACCTTCTTCTTCCTCTCTCCTCCTTATTTCTTCTCTTCCCTTCCCCTCCCCTCTCTTCTTCCTCCTGCCTCTCCTCTCTCACTCCTCTCCCTCCCTTCCCTCTCTCGCTCTCCTTCTCTCCTTTCCTCCCTCCCCTCCCTCCTCTCCTCCTCTCTCCTTCCGTCCCCTTCTCTTTTCTTCCTCCCTCTCCCTCTCCTTCTTCTCTCTCCTCTTCTTCCCCTCCACTTCTCCTTTCCCCTCCTCCTTCTCTTCCGTTCTTCTCTCCTTCTCTCTCTCCTCTCCTCTTCTTCTTCTTCCTCCCCTCTCCCCTTCTCTCTCTCCTCCTCTTCTCCCCTTCCCTCCACCTTCTCCTCACTCCCTCTCTTGCCTCCCCTCTCCCCTTCCTTTCTTCCTCTCTTTTACTTTTTTCTTCTCCTCATTCCCTCCTCTCTCCCTTACGTCCTTCTCTCACACACTCCTCTTTCCCTCCTCCTTCTATTTCCTCTTCACTTCTCCCTCCCCCCGTGCGTCCTTTCCCCTCTCTCCTCTTCTTCTCCTCTTCTCACTCTCCTCCCTTCTTCTCCCCCTCCCCTCTTCTCCCTCTCCTTCCTCTCTCCCCCTCTCTTTCTCTTCCTTCCCCTTCTCTTCTCCTTCCCTTCATTTCTCTCTTCTTCTCCTCACACCCCCTCCCTTCTACTCCCTTCCCTTACTCATCCTACCTACTCCCTTCTCTACTTCTCATCCTCTCTTTTACCTCTCTCTCTTCAATTCTCTTCCCTCTCCCCTTATCCCCACATTCTTCTCTTTCTTCTTCTCCCCCCCTCTCTCTCTCTCTCCTCTCCTTTCCTCATCTCATCTATCTTCCCTTCCTCTTTCTATCCTAACTTCTCTCCATATCCTACTCCTTCCTCTACTTCTACCTCTACTTCTCCGTCCCCTCTTCCTTCCTCTTTCCCTCGCCCCCTCTCTTTCTTCCTCTCCCTTCCCTCTCCCTCACTCCCTTTCATCTCCTTCTCCTCTCTCTTTCCTCTCTCTTTCTCCTCCATCTCTTCTCTCTCCTCCCTTCCCCCCTTCTTCTACTCCCTTCCCCTCCTCTTCTCTCTATCTCCTTCCCTTATTTCTTTTTAACCTACTCCTAATTCTTCCCTTCTTTCTTTCCCCTTTTCTATCTACTCTTCTCCTCTCCTCCTTCCTTTCACCTCCTCATCACTATACCTCTCCCCTCATACTCTCTTTCCTTCCATCTCTCCCCCCTTCCCTTCCTTCTCTCTTCTACTCCCCTTCTCTTATTCTCCCTCCTCTCTCCATCACTTCCTCTCCTAATCCTCCTCCTCACGTCTCCTCCTCTTTCTTTTCTCTTCCCTTCCTTTCCTCCTTCTTCCCCTTCCTTCCCTATTATCTCCTCGTCCCCTTCCTTCTCATCTTCCTTTCTCTCTCTTTTCCCCTCTCCCTCCTTTCATCTTTCCCTCTCTCTCCCTTCCTTTTCCTCCTTTTCTTTCTTCTCTCACACTCTCCTTCCCTCCTCTCTCCCTTCACTCTCCCCTTTACTCTCCCTTCTCTCTCCTTCTCTTTCCTCCCCTTCTTCCTTCTTCTAATTCCTCTCTCTTCTCTCTCTTCCTTCATTCTTCCACCCTCCCTCCTACTCATCCTCCTCTCCACCTCCTTTCCCTCCCTTCTTCTCCTTCTTCCCTCTACTCCTCTCTTCTCCTTCTCCCTCCTATCCCTCTCTTCCCTCTACTTTCCTCCCTCCTACTCTTTCTTATCTTTCTCCTCTTCCCCTCTACTCTCCTCTCTTTTCCTCTCTTCCCCTCTTCTCCATCTCTACTCCTCTCTCTCCCTCTCACTTCTGTCTCTCCCCTCCTCATCTCACCCGTCTCTCCTCTTCCTCCTCTTGCTTTCCCTATCTTCTTTCCCCTCTCTTCCTCTCCTCTCTCTTCTCCTTCTCCCCTTCCTCTCTTCTTCTCCTCCTCCCCTCCTTCCTCTCTCCCTCCTCCTTCTCCTCCCTCTTTTTCCCCCTCCTTTCCTTCTCTCCCTCGCTCTTTATTTCTTTCCTCCTTCTCTTCTTTCCCTCTTCTCTTCCTCTTCTTCCCATCCCTTCTTACTCTCCCTTCTCCTCTCCCATTTCTCACTCCCTCTCCTTTTCTTCTCACTACTCTCCTCTTTCTCTCACCATCCTTCTCCTCTCACTTTCGTTTCTTCATCTACCATCCTATCTCTACATCTTCAACCCCTTCTCCCTCCTCTCTCCTGTCTTCTCCCCTAGTTTCTCTTTCCTCTCCTCTCATTCTACACCTCCTCTCTCTCTCTTTCTCTTTCTCCTTCCACTCATCCTCCTCCCTTTCTCTCTCCTTTCGTCTAACATAATCTTCGGCCCTCCTCCGTCATTTCTCCTTCCTTCTTCATTCTCTATACCACATCCCTATCATTATTATCTCCCTCATCCCCCCTCCTCTCTCCTCCTCTTCCTCTCATTACCTCCTCTACCCTTTCTACTCTTCTAAACTCTCCCTCCATCTCTCTCTCCTCCCCTTTCCTTCCTTCTTCTTTCTCCTTCCTTCTCCTCCTCTTATTCCTCTCTCTTTCCCTTTTCTCCCTATAATTATCACTTTTCTCCCATTGTTTCTCACTTCAACACATCAATCTTTTCTTATACTTCCACTCTCAATAACGCCCTTCCTACTCTTCTCTCAATACTATAACATATTTTCTTCATTTTTATTATTCTCTATCCCTTTACTCCAACTTCTCTCTCACCTCTCTCTCTCCCCCTCCCTTCCCCTCTCTCTACCTTCCTTCCTCCCTCCTTCCATCTTCCTTACTCTCCCTCTAATACTCTTCCTCTTCCTCCTCTCCTACCCCTCCTCTTCCTCCTCTCTCTCTTCTTCCTCCTCCTCTTCCTCCCTCTCTCTCTTCTCTTTCCTTCCTTCCTTCCTCCCCTTACTTCCTTCTCCTTTCCACTCCCCCTCTCTCCCTCTCTACCCTCTCCCTTCTTCTCTTCCTCCTTCTCCCCTTCACCTCTCTTCTCTCCGCTCCTTTCTTCCTCGTCTCTCCCTTCCATCTCTTTCTCCTTCTTTCTTTCCCTCTTTCCTTCCTCCCTCCCCTCTTTCCCTCTTCCTTCCTCCTTCCTCCTCCTCTCCCTCTCCTCTCTTCTTCCCCTCCCCTTCTCCTCCCTCTGCTCCTCTTCACTCCTCTACCTCCTTCTCTCCCTCTCTTCTCTCTTCCTCTCTCCCCCTTCTCTTTCCCTCTCTTCCCCTTTCTCCCTCCCTCCCACTTTCCCCTCTCTCTCTCCTCCTTCATCTCTCCTTCCTTCCATCTCTCTCTCTTTCTCTTACCTCCCTCTCTCTTATCTCCTCCCTTTCTCACTCCCTTCCCTCCTCTCCCCTTCTCTCCTATCTCTCCTCCCTCCTCCTTCTTCCCCCTCACCTCCTTCTTCTTCTTCCTTTCTCTCTCTCTTCTCTCCCCTCTCTTCTTCCTCTTTTCTCCCTCTTCTTCTTCTTTCCTCCCTCTTTTCCCGTCTCTCGTCTCTCCCCTCTCTCTTCCCTCTCTCCCCCTCCTTCTCCCCTCCTCTCCTCTTTCTACTCTCCCCTCCCTCTCTCTTCCTCTCCATCTCCTCCTCTCTTCCCCCTACCTCCTTCCTCTCTTCCTCCCTTCTTCCTCCTTCTCCCCTTCTTCCCTTTCTCTCCCTCTCCTCTTCTTCCTCCTTTTTCTCCTCCTCTCTCCTCTCCTCCCCTCTTCCTCCCTCTCTCCTCCTTTTCCCCATTACCCTCTCCTTCCTCCTCCTACTTCTTTCTCTCTCTTCTTCCTGTCCTCCTCACTTCTATTTCTCTTCTCCCTCTCTCCACCTCATCAATCCCCTTCTCTCCTCTTTCTCTCTCTTTCTTTCCCTCATCTCTCCCTCTCTTTCCTCCATCTAATATCCCTCCCCTCTTCCTTTCCTCATTTTCCTCCACCCTCCCCTCCTTACATCTCCTCCTCTCTCCTCTCTCCCCCTCTCTTCTCTTTACCACACATACTCCTCCTCTCTTTCTTCTCTCTTCTCTCCCCCCCCCCTCCTCTCTCTTCTTCCTCCTTCTCCATCCATAACTCTCATTCTTCTTCTCCTTAACCCTCTAACTCTTTCTCTCTCCTTCCTTCTCTCCTCTCTCCTCCTCCTCCCTCTCACTCTCCTTCTAACTCTTCCCTCTTCCTATTCCTCCTTCTTTCCTTCCTCTCTTCTCCATCCATCCCATTCCCCTCCTTCCTCCTCCCCTCCTTCTCCTCATTCTCTCCCCTCTTCTCCTCTTCCCCTATCTCTCCTTCTCTTCTCGCTTTTCTCCCCTCACTCCTTCCTTCTCCTTTCCTCCTCTATCTTTCTTCTTCCCCCCTCCTCCTTTCTTTCCTCCTCTCTCCCCTCTTTCCCCCTTATCTATTCTCTCCTCTCCCTTCCCTCTCTCTCCCCTCCACCGTCCTCTCCCTCCTTTTCCCTCTCTCCTCTTCTTCTTTACCCCTTCCGTCTTCCCTCTCTTCTCCTTTCCTCTTCCCCTCCTCTGTCTTCCCTTCTCTCTCCCACTCCCTCTTCCCTCCCCTCCCTTTCTTCCCTCCTCTCCTCTCCTCCCCTTTTGTCACCTCCTTTCCGTCCCCTTCCTCTTTCCTCATCTTTTTCCTCTCCTCCTCTCCTCCTCTCCTCCCTTCTTCCTCCTCCCCTCTCTCCCCCCTCCCCCTCCTTCTTTTCCTCTCTCCCTCCCTCCTCTTCCCTCCTTCTCCCCTCTCTTCTCTTCTTCTCCCCTTTCTTCCTCCCTTCTCTCTTTCTTTCTCCCCTCTCTCTCCCTTCCTCCTTCCCTTCTCTCTCCTCTCCTCTCCCTTTCTTCTCTTCTTCTACTCTCTTCTCTCTCCTCCTCTTTCTCTACTCTTCTCTCTCTCTCTTTCTTCTCCCCTCCTCTCCTCCTCTCCTCTCCCTCTCCCCTCTTTCCCTTCCCCTCTTTCTCTCCCTTCTCTTCCTTCCTTCTATCCCTTCTCTTCCTCCTCTTTCCCTCCTCTCCTCCTTTCCTCCTCTCCCCCTCTCCCTCCTCTCTCTCTCTCCCTTCCTCCGTTCCTTTTTTCCTCTCTCTCCCGAAGCACTCCTTCCTCTCCCCAGACACTCTCTTCCCCCCCTTCCTTTTTTCTCTTCCTCTCTCCCTCTCCTCCCCTCTTCCTCTCCTCTCTCCCCTCTTCCTCCTTCCCCTTCTCTCTTCTCCCTCTTTCTCCCCTTCCTTCTTCCTCCCCTCCTCCTTTTCCCTCAATCTATTCTCCTCCTCCTCCTTTCTTCCCTTCCTCCCCTCTTCCTCTTCTTCCCTTACTCCTCTCTTCTCCTCCCTCTCTCCTCTCTCTCTTCCTCCTCCTCTCTCCTTCTCCTTTCCTCTACTTCTCCCCCCTCTCCCTTTCTCTTTCTCTCTCCTGTCCATCCTTTCCTCTCCCCTCCTCCCTTCTCTCTCTCCTCTTTTATCTCCCTCTTCTCCCCCTCTTCTTCCTCCCCCTCCCCCTCTCTCTCCTCTTCCTCCCTACTTCTCCCTTTGTTCTCCTCTCCCACTCTTTCTCTCTTTTCTCTCCTCCTCCCTTTTCTCCTCTCCCCTCTCTTCCTTCTTTTCTCCTCTCCTCTCTTTTCTCTCCTCTCCCTCCCTATCTTTCCCCCCCTCCCCCTCTCTCCCTCTTTCTCTCGTTCCCTTCCTCTCCCCTTTCTTCTCCCTCCCCCTCTCCCCCTCCTTCTTCTCACTCTCTCTTTTCCTCTTCCTTTTCTCTCGTCTTCCTATATATAATAATATTTCTATTACATACCGTACTACTTTTCTATTATACTCACATACTTCATCCTCAATACATACTACATCTTACATAACATATTATCACTCTCTATTCTCTTAACATCACATTCTCATAATATAAATAATTTTCTCCTCCATTCTACCTATCTTTTATAAACTCCTCTCTATCCCTTAACATACATACACTCTATTCTCACCATCATATTATCTCATCCACTCTATTCATACACTAATACATATCATAACAACCTACTTATATATAACAAATAAACAAAAAATATCTATATCCTTCTCTACATAAAATAATATATTTTTTTATAAATAT
>JAROYE020000122.1:0-26480 GCA_029619315.2 Dynastes maya
AAAGAAAAAATTTTTTTGTAAAATCCCCAAACGTTTCGCTTTCACGGACTGTGCTCCCGTATGCCTGAGCCACCAACCTATTCTTACACGTTGGGGAACATGGTTACAGGCCGCGTTTTTTATCAAATATTTTGAGAATATTAAGAACGTGTTTTACAATTCGATCCAAGGGAAGCTGCCGCTATCAAGGAAAGCCAGTCGAAATTTCAAGATAGTCAGGGTTAAAAACCCGGAGCAATTACTTCGGACTAGTGGAGGCAATAAAAAAAAATTACAAAATCCTTCGGTGTCGTTAGCGGAATCTTTGCGAATAGTTGCAACTGTTCACGCACAGCTATGCGCGGTAGAAGACGCAAAAAAATGTTGGTGTTCTAAAAAGGGTTTTTGAGAGTGTTTTAGAGAAAGATTCTGATTTTGGGCAAATTAAGACAAATTTGTGAAGGTGCGTCAACAGAAACTGTTAAGTTTTCCAAAGATTCTTTTAATTACGCAAATATAACGTCACTAGATGTAGAACGTTGGTTTTTCTGCATAAAAAACACACTTTTTCCTAACGCCGCACTCGGTTTGCCGAAAAAACCCGGGGGAAACATATCTAATGTTGCAGATATTTGACAGACATTCACTTTGCGATTTCACGGAAAACTCTTAAGACGGAAAAGTGTTTGAGCACGTATTATTTTTATTTCTGGCCGTTTTTTTTTGTGTAAGCTTTTATGCGCCCGCCACTAGCTGTTGGCGAAAATTTTGAGCAGCTCTACTTATAATTTAAATACATTCAAGCTTTTTTTAACAGGCAATTAGTAGTAAAGTAAAGATGAGGAACGTATAAATGTAGATGTATTGCAAAGCAAATATAGTCCCAAAAGCAAGAAAAAAGGTCAATAAACAAGAATGTTACTTATTAATCTATGATATTAGAAAATTAACATATAAATATTTCAATTGAAAAATTATTATTCCTGTTATCAATGAGACCATGAACTTTAGTTTATCCTTTTTAAAGTATTTGTAACTGCAAGCAAATTTATATAAAATCCCACAAAAGAAGAAAGAGGACAAACTTAAGCAATTCACGGCAGATTTTCATTAGACGAAGTTTAAAATGGACACCTGTTAACTTTATGAGAATCTCTACCAGGATTGCGTGGAATAGATCTAAATTTTGCCCCATTTTATTATTTAAATATGATAAAATATTAGGCCAAGTAACCTTTCAAAGTCACACTTAAGTTTCACATTGTTAAAACGGCTTTCAACAGCTGACGTGGATGTGTAGACTTTTAGACAACAAAGAAACAAAAAAAATAGACTTTTAGCAGCACGAGCTATTTTTAAATAGGTTTTATAAATAACGCTGGTGCAATTAGAGTTTTGTTTTATTATTGTTCTTGCAGGCGTGCCTTTAATTTTTTCTATAAACGAGCTACTTTCATAAAAAAAATGTTTTTATTCGACTTACCGATGATTGATTCTAAATTTAACAATTTCAAACTTTTTTACTTTAACTACAATGAAAATAAAATAAAAAATTACTTACTATACAGCGCGTCAAATGTTCTTATTCTAGTCTAAACTATGAAAATACTGCAAAATTTTCAGGGTATACCTACATTGGGCGCCTGAAAATCAAGAAAGAAAGGTGTCATTTTCAAGATAATGTAATAAGTTACCAAAACGAATTCTACGACATTATTTAAGTAACAAGTACTAGTTTCAAGTCGATATTATTGAGAATAAAAAAATTAGAGGCAATGAAAAACAAAACATACATTGGGTTTGTTTAGGGCAAGTACTCTATCTGCTGGTTGAGGTTTGGTTGTATTCGCGTTCGATTTATTGTGATTTTCAAAAAAAGGTTTAAAGGCTTAGAAGTGCAAGGCAATGTTTAGACTCGACCTTTAATGAAAAGTCACCTTCTTTGATTACAATTTACCGATGGTATACAGACTTTGAACGCGAAAGAAGTTCGGTTCAGCATCGGAAAGGAGCAAGATGTCCTTGTACGGTCCTCACCGAAGAAAATATTGCTACTGTTAAGAAAATCATTGAAGAGGGTAATAGAGACATCAACTCAAGATCGGATCCTCAGTTGTTAAGGCAATCATACACGATTACCTGCATTTAAAAATAGGTTTGTATCGCACCAGCTTTCTGACATTCAAAAAGCAAAGCGTGTGAGAATTTACCATGAAATTTTAACCCTTTTGAAGACGAAAAAACACTAACTATGACAAAGAAGCAGCGAATTATGAAAGAAGTTATAGAGGGTGGCCCATTAGTGCGAGGAAGTCCAATGTCTCAATTAATATAGAAGATAGGAAAGAATGTTTCGAATAAAAGTTACCATATTTGCACTTATGCATATTTCTAAAATAGTACGAAATATACAGGGTGTTAAATTACCAATCTTTTCATGAAAATTGCGACGTTGAGAAGTTAGTTGAAAACTCAAGAAAAACAGTGCACTAAAATAACCAACAAAATAACGTTATTAGTGCGAATTAGCGAAAGATATTTGGCAGATACGAAGAAAAAGGGTAACTTAAAAGTCTTAGATATGTAGAAGTTTCGCTTCGTGTACAGGATGTTTTTTTTTCATGTGTACAAACCTCGCAATCTTTAAATATCAACAACTTTTTTCTTAATGGATCACCCTGTATATTATTTTATCACATGATAGATCTATTCTATCCCTTCAAATTACATTTATACCATGAAACCGCTAAAATTGATAGTTTCTGAGAAAATAGCGATTATATTTTAGAATGTATGGGCTTTTGTTAACAAACAGTAATCTTAGGACTGAGCAACACCGGAACGTCTTTGTATGAGAAGCATCTGGGATACTTTGGCAGACGCTGCTTTAACCACTTGCCGCTGGATATTAAAAAAGAATCAATCACTACCAAATTTATTAATAAATTAAAGGAATTCTTATTTAAGAAATTATTTTATTCTGTTCAGGAGTTTTTAGACAATAAATAATGTTACTAAAATTGATAATGTGTCCTTTTTATTTTCAATTGTTTGCCCATATGTGTATGTTTTATATATATAGAACGAAATATGCCAAAAGGAACGGACGAAAGATCGAGCTATCCTCCGGTACCGGTCTCGTAATCGTAGGATCTACCTCGTATTAGGAAATAGCTCCGCCGGCTTTTCCGTATCTATTATTAATAGATATAACTACGTTAAGAACTAAAACTGAAATTGACAATGTAAGACTTGCTTCTGTGTTTGACTAGAATCTGTGTGATTTTTGGCTTTTTTATGGGTTTAAAAACACCGCAAGGTACGAGATTTTCGTTTGAGAAAGAAATTGATACAGCCATTCATCACTTTCATCGGTAGTTTAAAATAAATTGATCTTTAAAGAGTGGAAGGAGAGAATGGTCAAATGTATCCCTATGAGTATAGACCTAGAAAATTGACTGGGGTGGGTAAACTGCAGCTGGTGTCCCTATGCATAGACCTAGAAAATTTACTGGGGTGGGTAAACTGTAGCTGGTATCCCTATGTGCGTACTCGATAACCTGTTCCTCACCTAAACCCTTGAGGTTTGGGTTTTTTCAGCTAGTTCTAAAATATATTACCGTTTTTTTATTCTCAATATCAGCTTGGCTCTCGTAAGAAATATTAATATTAAATGATAGATTAACTTCTAGTTTTCAAAATTAAACTAAACGGTAGATGTGGAAGCCTTATTATAATATTGACTGTATTCTCCATCTCTGTCATCATCTCGCTCTGTCAGATATTAAGAATAGGCATGGGAAAACTTTATAACTGATTTTTTTTTTCTCTGTGAGATACGGGAAACCTTTCCAATCTATCTTCTATTACGAGGTAGATCTTACGATTCGCGATCGATACCGGAAGATAGATCGATATTTCGTGAATCCATTGTGACGTATTTGTAAATATAAAAACTGCTATAGATTAGAGCGTGAATTGGTACGTAGTGCCATCTTCACAAGAATCAATTCCTCGATTTATAAGTGACGTAAACTATATAAGATTTTCTAAGAAGTTATCAACTATCAAGTGACTTTCAATCAAACTAAACATAGCCATCTAGGCCAAACAAATAATAGCCTAGCTTGGAGATTAATGGAGATAATAGTTGAGCGACGATATACCAACAAATGCTTACAGAAACTTATCCAATATATGCAAAAATAAATTCTTAAACAATTTCTGTTGTTATTGTTATTAATACAGATATATCGATAATACCCTGTGCAATCGGAACCAACAAACAAAACATGTTTCTTATCGCTATTCTACGTCGCCAGGGGCCGCTAAATTACAAAACCACAGCCTACATTGGACAAATAACTGTCTGTTTTTACCGCTTTCGTCATAAGGGTCACACCATATCTTATCATTTTGCTTGTATATGCGTTATTTATTATTGATTTTCGATTGTTTGTCAAAGAAGTTGAGAAATCCCAAACAGGATTTTACAAAAGTATCTGAAAATATTAGTAATTTACCGAAATTTTATATAATGGAATAATTTTCAGATTTTAAACGACAATAGTACAGATGGAAATTCTGAGGAACACCATAGGAGAAGAAATAGGTTGGTATGCATGCAAAAAAGGCAATTTTTAAAAGCTTTCAATATGAAAATTATTATAATAAGTATTAATATACAGGATGTCTTAGATTCAATATTTTTTGTAAGCGATACCTTCTTTATATGTAGATACATATGTCGAAAATGGTTTGTAGAATTCTAAAAGATGTGGCAACAGGATGGCGCTCCGCCTCATAGCTCGCCGTTGATTGTAGAGTGTTTAAATGACGTATATCTCAAAAATGAATTCGTATTAACGGTCTTATTCAATTGCCAGCTAGCTCGCCAGACTTAAGCCAACTGGATTTCTAAGGAAGTTTGTATTCTACTCCGCCTACGAACTTAGACGGTTTGAAACTCAAGATTCGGCGTGCATATAATTCCGTTACATGAATACGATCATAGTAGCAACTTCCAGGGAATTCATTGGTCGATTTGAAGCGTGTGTTGCGTCAAATGGTGGTTATTAATGTATTCAATGTTTTATTTGTGACTTAGCTTTTTGTAAGAATGTTTTTTTTTAATTTATTGTTGATACGATAACTTTGCATTAAATATTTCTTGAACGCAATTTTCATTTATACCGTTCTATACTAAACTCTTCATACTTCAGTCATAAAGTCAAAAAGATGAGGGATGCGATTTAAAAAGAAATGGTTTTAGGGAAGGTTTCTTAGAGGGTGGTTTGCTTGGGGCAGTTTTAAAAAGTATATCGTTTAGGATTCTGTAAACCATTTCCGGCAACACCTTGCTCAATCTTATATCTCTACAAAGAAGGAAGATATCGCTTGTAACATTGAATCTAGGGCATTTGGTATATAAAAGAGATTATAAAATTCGATTATCTTAAGATTTCCGGTTACACCGGAAGTAGCTGTCAACTTTGTCATTTTAAAAAGAACACCCTATATATTATTTCATTTTGATTTTCTATTTTCATGTTAAAGTTTGTTTGATAATGTAACTGTGTTGCTATTTCAAACCATATTTGAAATATTTGCATTTTCTGAAAATTTTTGACAGAAGGACAAGTTTTTGACAGATGAATAATTGTGAGCGTTTGACTTGGGAAATTGAAATTATGCAGAATTGTTGACCGTATAGGGTAGGATTATAGAAAACGAATAAAGAAAAACATTATCCTCTTACAACAACAAAAAAATGCTTTTGAACAAAGGATTTCGATAGAAGGTGATCCAATTTAATCTCGATTAAATGATTTTGACAAATATAACGTTTCATAACTGCAATATTCACTTTATTTTAATTACTATTCATGCAAAACCCAGATGTTTGATGAAATGGATCGATCTACACCTCCAGCCCTGTCTACAAAATTAATATGATTCCCATCATGCAATACTGACAGCTGTCAAACGTCAAAAATGTCAAATTTTCATTCGATAATGGAATTTCAACGTTACAAAGCGAAATTAAGCAGCGTTATTATCCCATATTGATGACGTAATGATATACATTTAACTACATATATTTTATTTAAATGCGATACGAATATAGAACATATATAAAGATAAAGTAATAAAAAAAGCGACCCCCCTCAATCATTCAGCGTATCTCAAACTGTGTTACCCTGAATTTCCATTCGGTGTTTTTCCATTTTGCCAAGCTCTTTTCACTACTGTCACTCTAGAATCATAACCATATTTACAAAATTAAACTAGATCTAAGTGAGATTTTAACTTGGGATTGTTGACATACAGTGATCAACGGATAAATCTCTATATTTTTTAATTTTTGCAGGGAAAAATCACTGTTTGTGTCTTTTTTAAGGTCTTTTGTAATAATCAGAATATTGATTGAATTTACAGAGCTTTTAAAAATTAAAAAAATGGGAGATTAACAATAAAACACCAGTTATTTAGGAGTAATTTGAAAATAGCACAAGTTAAAGTTTTCTTCAAATATCCTGCAGATTTAATCTAATATTCGTAATATTCAAATAAGCAAAAATATTTTTTTTTTCAATAAAATTGAAATATTATAAAAATAGAAGGTTATAAGTATAGTTAAGTCTATCCGTGGACACCTATACAGGGTGATTCATTTTCGACCCTCACCATAGGAATTTCGTTTATTCGTTGGTGTTACCACATTTTCTCTATTATTAATGAACGATAATTGAAATGTTTGACTATTCGAAATTTTCATGGCTACCTTATTTAATCATAAAATGTCTTCGTGTATTAAAATTTTGTCAACAAGTTTATACATGCTTGAAATCACGAAAAAAAAAACTCTCACGGTGTTGAAATCCAATATGACGCCGATAGAAACAAAAAGTTTGATGTCAAAAAAAAAACCGTGGCGTTATATAAAAATTTCGAATACACCATTAGATAGAAGCCCGAAAGTGGCCTTGAGAATGTTTTTGGTTCCTTTTTTTTTAATGTCCCGGGTCCATTTTCACTTTGGGTTCATTACAAACACAAAATTATAAACGAGGTCCCCATGATGAGGATCGAAAATTGATCGGCCTGCATATGAAAATGTAAGGTTAAGTTTAAGAAGATATAGACAGATTTTATAAGAATAAGAAAAAAAGAAAACATGCTTATTTAATCGTGATTTTTACAATAAAAATTGTTTTTTAGCGTCCTTTGATTGACAGATTAAAAAAAAAAACAAGATAATTCTTCGATATTTCGTGGTTTTTTAAAAGTATATATTTTGGTACAAATTTCGTGATCGTCCAAAGAACTAAGATGAAATTTTGTCACGGAAGTAGAGATCAACACGTTTTCAACCAAGTAGTAGGGTGTTTTCCACATTGAATAACTTGGAACCCAAAATAGTCCATGCAAATTAGGAAAAATGGTAATTTATAAAGTTTTGAAACTTTTGGAAAAACATTCAGGGGGGGTATGATGCTAAGAAACAGAAAAGTTACCCCCTTCCTTCCTCCAAAAGACCATTTTACCAACTAATTTCAACGACAGCACCATCAAGTTTTTGTGCAAGATGTGCAACAAGATTTTCTTTATTTTCGCTTCATCAATCAACTTCCTTTAACGCCTTTCCATGTACCTACTCATTCCTCTCATTTACATGCCCGATTAATCCAGAAAAAGAATAATACTTTAATGCAATTTTAATCCTCTTCTAACTCCAACATGTCGAAAACGGTTCGTCTTACTTAAAACATGCATAGGACCTTTTTTATGTAGAATTTCACGGGGAATATTTTTTGTTATAATAGTTCTCTTCGAAATATCAACCGTTTGTGTACAAATTGAAAAAAAAAGGTAAAAAATTGTATGTGGGGGGAATGCCGTCCCTCCAGGATGGGGAACTTTTCTGATTCTTACTACTATACCTCCGTGAGTGTTTTCTCAAAGTTTCAAAACTTTATAAATTGTTCCCCCCATTTGCTATTTTATCGAGTAACTTGGATTGAAAACTTTTCAACAAAATGAGTACAGGTAATTTTATTTAGGTTATATAAGTCTTCTATGTTAACAGACAAGTTAGGCTAGCGCTTGTAATAATTGCAGTTCAGGTAAGTCACAAAAATACCTAATTAATGCAGGTGTTGGTTTATAATCTATAGAAGATATTACGTTAGCATTTTTATGGAAAATATTAAACAATATTGACTTTCAATATCAACAAAAATAATATTATTTCATTAATATTTACAGACATCACATCATCAAGTAATTCTGAAGATGATTATGGTTTTGATTAAATCTATTATAAAATCAAGATATCTACATAAAGGAATGTTTAGAAAAACGTCTCCTGCCACTGATCCAGGGCCACCAGGGCTCAATATTATTTTGGCCTGATTTAGCGACGGCCCACTATGCTAGAGCTACTATGAATTGGTACGAAAACAATGGAAATGCGGTTGTACCAAAAATTGCCAATCCTCCAAACTGCCCAGAATTGAGACCTATTGGAAGATATTGGGCAAATGTTTAAAAGAGAATTAAAGAAGACGGGTAAATACGCAAAAGACATGAAACACTTTACTAAACTGTGGAATGCGGCTGATGCAATGATAATTACTGAACGTGTACAAGTACTGATGCGTGGTGTCAAAAGAAAAGTTAGAGCATTCTACGCTGCTTAAGATATTTTACAGAATTGTGTTTATCGTGTTATAAATTACCGAATAATGCTTCTACTGCTAGTAAAATAAAGTTATCTTTCTTGTCTCGTTATTTAATATTTGCGTTTAACATCGACCACTTTTTTTCGTGGATAGTCCTTATGTTAAAAAATGAAACTGAATTTGACTTGTTTCTGTGTTAGGGTGGAAACTTTACAGACTACTAATGTCTTGAAAAACATCGTAAATACACGAAACTCAACTACAAAGGAAGAATTACAACAACATATTGAAGATGTATGGCATAATAGCGATGACATTTTAAAAGAACAATAAAAAGCTGCATTGGCAGTATGCCAAAAAGCATTGAGAAAATAATAAAACACAGAGGAGGAACGAGCAAATATTAGCAAATATACGAGGGATGATCGTAAAATAAGGTTCCCATATTCTTTAAAAACAGACAACATTCTTTATTTCCTTAACACTACACATCGTTTTAAAGGCAAAAGCTTAAGCTATTTTTCGACACAATCGCCATTTCTATCCAAGCATTTCTGCAGACGGTGCTCCAACTTCTGTATCCCCATATCGTAAAATTCTGCCGCCAGTCAAAATCTTTTCCATTATGGTGTTGGAAATCTCAGGAATCCGAAGAGCGAGTTGACGAATGGCGACCCCCCGATCTTCAAGCAGTATGCTCTCGACCTTTTCAACGATTTTCTCTGAAACTGATGGTCTTTCGCTCCACTCTTCAGCGTGAAGTTCCGTCCGACCTCCAGTGAATTCCCTACACCATTTGCGGACGTATTCTCCATAAACTTCGGCTAATTGTCGATAAATGTCTATAGATGAAATCCCTTTCACGTTTAAAAAACGTATCACAGCGCGAATTTCACACCTGGCGGTAGCGGCGATCGGGAATTCCATCTCGGATGGCTGCTTACCCAATACTGAGCGGCGTAGCGAGACGGGAGTGGCACGTATATAGAGTGGGAGAGCTGCTGCACACGCCAATGTTGCCGGATTTCGCCTAACACGTCTTGTTGCTGCTGTAGGGCTTTGGGAACCTTATTTTACGCATGTTCGAACTATACTTACTTGCATGTTATATGTAATTAAATAATATATTGCCAACTGTTTTTTTTTTAATTTCACCCCAAAATCATATTTTTAAGTGGTCCCAAGTCGATGGTCAGGCGCTGTATGAATTGATATTTAATAGGAATTATAAACTAATTAGAGTAAATAAGTGTAAAGTTTACTTTTTTCAATAAGGATTGATATGGTGATGATGTCATAATGACGTTGGAAATGACGTATCTCGCCTATTAACATGGAAGACTTATACTATAAAACTTTAGTAAATATTTTCTTCAAAATAGATTTTTATTCAACGAATAAAGTCGATTCACTCTAAGTTCCGTCTTCCCCCAAATTGAGGGCTGATGATGCCAATCAAGAAAAACAAAATTACCAAAAACATAATTTAAAGAATACAATTGCTTTTTGTGTTAGAAATAATTTAACACCTTTGGAACTATAAGAATATAGTAATTGAATTAAATGAAAACTAATATTTCAATTATTGAAGCTGTAATATAGAAAAAGAAAATTGTATATAAAATAACTTTCACCCCTCCACAATGCTTCGTTGCAAGATAACCAAAACATCAGTTGTTTACTGTTTCTCGTGCGTTGACGTTTTTTTATTCCATTTTGGTTGCATTTTGTTATTATATATCGTGTTATATACGTTTTAATAACTGTTCTTTTCAGAACAAATTGTGCATTATGCCGAGAGGTTTAAATTCGCAGTCAAAAGCGCTGGTCGCGTCACTTATAAATTATTTTGAAAGAGAACGTGATAATGGTGGACCCCTTATTCCATTAGTCTCTGTTCGTCAGGTAAAAATTATAAAAAGTATTATACATATACTACAACTTAATTTTTAGAGAGTTGCAGATGCCTGTCAATTAATAAATCTACCGTTTGTGGTATCTCGACAGAAGTAAAAGAATGCCGCCCCCTCAGTAGCCCCAAGAAAACCAGACACCGCGTAAAAACAGTGACAGCTGTGATGATTTCACTGTTGTGGCAATCCGAAATGCACTCTATACTATGTATAGACAAAGTAATACTATTACATATTCTAATGCGGTTTGAAGTGCTAAATTTGTATCTTTTCAGAACAACAAGTAACATAACTTTACTTTTACAAAAATTGAAGGATGATGAAATTTTCTCTGGGGGGAGAACTTCGTTAATGAAAATTTTAAAGAATATTGGGTTTTCTTGGAAAAAAGACGATCCTCGCAGAGCCATGATGGAAACGTTCGGATATTGCTCTTTTAAGAATTGATTTCCTTCGAAACTACGTTCAAAATATTAAAAATAGTTATTTCTGGGACCCGGTATTCCTTGATGAAACATGGGTATTTGAGAATGGCACAGTTGGTCGATCCTGGCAAGATACCAGCGTGCAAAGTGTTAAAAGAACAAAAATTGATGGGAAAAGGTTAGTGACTGATATTATAGCCCCATGAGGTCCACATGAATATTATTTTTAGATATATCATAGTACATGCAGGTAATCGCAGTGGTTTTATTCCTGGTGCATCATTGATTTTCCCATCAAAAACAAAAAATGCAGATTACCACGGAGAAATGAATGCAGAGACATTTTTGGACTGGTTTTGAAAATTATTTATTAAGAAACTTGGAAAAACCGTCTATGATTATTATGGACAATGCCCCATATCACAGAACATGCGTCAATGTTTCTCCAACAGCAGCTTGGAAAAAACAGGACATTCAAACTTGGCTGACACAAAACAACATTGTATATGCTGCTGATATGTTAAAATTGCAACTATTACATTTAGTTCAATTGTAAGTGTTGTTTTACTATTTTTTAATATATACAATACATATATATATATCTATTTTAGACATAAACCAAACAAAATTTATGCTGTGGATGAACTGGCACACCAGTACGGACATAGAGTTTTGCGATTGCCACCGTACCATTGCATATTCAATGCTATGAGAACATTTGGGGTATAAGTAAGGTTTACTATAACAATCATATCGGAAGAGATGGATCTGGGATGGAAAAAGTGTTGAGTATGTGGCAAGAGTCAATTGACCACATTACAACGGAAATGTGGTCCAATACTGTTAACCATACAGAAAACACTGTCATTGAATGGTGGGAGAGAGAAATTGGTTTTGACCAAGAAGAGGTGTTACCTTTGATAATAAACCTTGAAGGGGAATCTTCAGATGAAGAAATTATCTCAAGTTCGGAACCTGAGAATGAATATTGAGTTTTTCACATATTTAATTACATTTGTACTCATTTCGCACTATGTATTTAAAATCCAGATAACCACTTGTTTCTCTTGTATATTTCTCACTACAGCAATAAATGACTTGAATGAATTTTATATGTCTTGCATAATGTATTCAACAAATTTAATAAACAGTCTAGTTGTTTCGCATTTATTTCTTTCTGTATTTGATGCATTCCCTTTTTTTGTTATTCTGATAGAGTAATACTTCAAGGTGTATTGGTCAAGTTAATATAACGTCTTGTATCTGAAAATTTTGCAGGTTAAAACCATTACTTATCCTCTAGCAATGTAAATCCGTTTATAATTTCGCAATCGTAATTTATGAATTTTTGAAATCTTGCATTGATAACAGGAATAACTATAGAAATATCCAGAAATTTGCCTAAATTTAACAGAATGACTAATTACTCCCATATTTTTATTGGTTTTATTCGGTGATTTAAAAATCTTGTGATTTCTAACCTATATTGGCTAACGTCAGTTTGGCGGATTTGGCATCACTGTGGAGGGGAAGTGCCCTTTAAAAAGACGGAACTTACAGTGAATGGACTTTAGTGTCATTTTCTAGAAGAATTACATCAAGTTTTGAGACACCCTATATCTAACATGATTCGTCGCAAAAATTTTGACATCAACTGTATGTCACACATGTTAGATTAATTACACCACCGCGTGTATTGACATTAACATTAATAGAAAAAGCATACATATTTCACGTTTTTAACAAATTCTAATCTGGAAAATTTTAATCCTAAAGCAATTTCTTCGAATAAATTTCAAATATTTAAAATTTATACGAACTTTTATCTCAAAAATCACGATTCAATCTAAGAGTACTTAATTCTTAAAGAAACATGCTACGATAATCTAAAAAATGTATAAAATCTGGGAGAAACTCAAACAATCTTAGGCAAAATTCAAATTTCGCGCTATTTTCGTTCCGTCAAATCACCTGTAGAGCGGAAAATTACGAAAGAAACGAAGAAAACTAACCTTATCCTTCTTATCCTGCCTCGCGTAAGGAAAACAAGGATAACAGCGGTGACACGGCTCGCCGAGCAATTTTGCATGAGTTTATCATGATGAGGAGCTCACATGAGATTATCGTTTCACTCTCCGCTTCCAAGATTGTACAGATATACACATCTTCGCCGCGTACCGATGCGCCGATTCCACCGCTAAAAATCAATACGAATTACGTTAAAGATTGCGCGTTTAAATTCGACAAATATGACGCGTCGAACATGAGAATGAATTGGGCGTATTCTTAACGCCGAAAGCGAAAAGAATAATAGCCTATCATTAAGGAAATGATGAAAGATGCTTTGCTGTTATGTTATGGATTAGTACGGCCACCATGTTTCGAGGTTGCGGAAGTCTTCGTACGACTTTGCCAAGATACGATGCGAGACGATCACACGATCACACGTGAGCCAGATCCGGATGACAGGTAACCGCTGAAGACCTTTATTATTTGGCATTCATGCTGTGCATACTTTTTGCACGCTCAGTTTTTATTCCCCACAGGTGAAATATCACACTGGGCTTTTCGGATTTGCCCGCACCGGCAACAAACTTTAGCACGCACGGACTGAGAAAAAACGGGCATCACTAGAAACCGACCAAATAGAACATTTGTTTATGGACGTATATTAGAGTGGGAAGAGAAAAAAATAACCAGAAGGAGTGCGTTCAGCTAATCGCATCACGATTCGCATTTCGCAATATTTGTCGAAAATTAAACTTTTTAAATGATACGATAATTTTTGTTATTATCAAAGCATATTCATATATAAACCATTTCGTAACGAAAATAACAGAAATAAATTCTAAATCTTAAAATTACATATGCAGTGACATTCTACAAAAACAGAGATTGTCAAAAGTTCTTTTGAGTACGACACGATCAATTTTATGAATATTTTTTTATAAATTTTAATGTATATATAAGAGATTTATCGTCGCATATAAAATGTTTATCTTATTTTTAACGTACATTGATTTTTCGCGTCATTTTTGGGGCCATTCACAAATTAGATTGTTAACAGATTAGATCCTGAGGTCCGCATAAATTTTTTTTTAGATTTGTAATTTAGCTTAATTTTGCGTGATGAGTGAAGGAATTAGTTATATATTTGATAGATGCATCATGTTCTCTGTACCCCAAAACTCAATTTTTTCAGTATAGCAATGTTATGAATTAATTTTAGATTTTCTAAAATTGTAAAACACAGTTTTTATGTATCCACTTAATAATTCATGTCTGAATTAGTCTTAAGTTCAGGAATAATTAGCACAGCGTGCCAATTTTAGTAGTTTAACAAATGATTGTAAATTTCGTTAATTTAGGATTTAAAGATCCAGCTCTCGGGTGTATAGATAAATAAAAAATATACTGTTAATCATTGATGTATAATAATTTGTAGAATATTTTATTATCTTACTAGGTTTAAAAATTTATCTGCACAAAAAACTGCAAATAACCAAGCATCCATAAACAACAAAATACCTAGTACTATGCTCTATTTTATGACACAAACCTAAATTGTAAGATTTACATCACGCTATAGCTTATTGCTAACTGGAAAATGGCAAAACGGCATTTTAATTACGAATTTCATTAAAATTAAAAAAAAATTGATTGTACAGGCGTAATACTCAGATGAGTACAGAGGTAGACCATTTTGAAGGCGCAGTATCAAATGTGCCATACATGACAAACTATTTTCCCGAAAAGATAAACCATTTCACCTACTAAACATTTTTCTAATTTCGCCGACGATTTAGGTTGGTAATTCCGGGAATGAAAAACATATTCGTTTAATTTCTTTAGCGCAATACATGCACCTTTATTAACGAAATCAATTGAAATCACCCCCCACTTTTACAAAAAAAAAAATTCAGTAGGCATAAACATGGAAAAAAAATCCTGATTTTATATAAATTAAATCGATTTTTACCTGCTTAATTAGGTCTACTTAATGTATCAACCAAACTGTATACGGACATTGCAAGGAATACAAAGTGAGAAAACAATTAAATTTCATATACAAAAAATCAATGCAATGTTACCAATTTCGTTTGGTTAGTTGTAGTGTTATTTGAGAATCATTTAGCGAAAATCTAAAATATTTTAGTTACAAGATTGTTCGATTTATAGTTTAGATCATTTTTTATTAGAATAAAGCAATCATACGATAAAAATGACAGGAAGATATTTTACAAAAAGTCCTTGAATATTTGATCAATTTTAACAGCCATATGTATGTGTCCAATTTTATGCTTTATAAAAGAAAGAAATTAATAATTAAATCGACGTTTTATCTATGTTTCTTTTAATATGATACTGTAATTTGGCAATACTGGTAGTTATGCGCATACGCGGGTGAGGCACGTGAAATATGAGCCGTAATGCAGGATCACCAACAAACAAAATAAATGTATCCCGTTCGAAATAAATTAATAAAATATGTCTTAGTTTTATATTTTGAAGTAATATCCTTCATACCATCGTTAGATAAACTTTTTTGCGTCTATCAAACCTTCAAAATAGCACGGCATTCAAAACAAGATCGAAAATGCTTTGCGCGCTAATTCAGCGATTCTCCTCTTTTCACTATATTTTTGAATAGATTTAACAAACAATTTTGAATTATTAACTAAAATGCCAAACAAATTAAAATTATTAAACGATTGTAGAGAAACAGTCATAGTAAGCTGACATATGTATAAGCAAACAACATATTAAACTTACCTATTATTGAGTTGGAATTTCTACTGGGATTTGAATAACATAGAAAAATTAATTAACACGAACGTTTCATCGTAGAAAAATATACTATAAAAATATGCCAAAAGATGTGGCAAAAATATAAAAAGAATGGCATTAATCATACCTAGAAGCTAAGAGACATATTTAAACTTCGCAGTTGACTTAGGTTGGTAGTCCGGCAATCAAGGATATATGTGTCGGTATTACGTGGGGAAATTGGTATATGTTACTTATTGCCGGAAAATACAATATCGTAAATTCCGCGAAATTTTGTGAAAGGTCAGCTCTATTTAATATAGGATCATTGTTTTTTTTTCACTTTGTTTATTAAAGAGCTGCTTGTTGTTTGGAAAAATTAAACCTTGGAAATTAGAATTAGTTGTTATAAGGATAATCACCAAATGTAGTCACGGGCAAAGTTTCACCAGTGGATTTTTCGCTAAATTTGCTGAAACACACAATCAAATTTTTAAAAGTTCTATCATACGTCAGTTGTAAGTGTAAACAATTCACATCGATTCGTAATGGGAAAAACATTTCTACACTATCAACAAGTTTCTTTATTAACATTAGATTGGAATAGCATTCTTGCCAAACGATTTCGATAATTTTTTTTGAAAAATACCTACGTATTTTTTTTCGGCGCATTTTGGGTTGGCTAGCTTGCACGGAATGGCAAAGCACCATTTTCGCATGTCAGATAACTTCTTGTAAATGACAAGTGTGGAAGTCAGTTAAAATATACAATTTTTTTATAATACACATAATCATCGAAAGAATCCAAATCATTTTACACTCGCACCAAACCTTAAATGTTATGATACTATCTTCGAAATAGAGGCGAATTCGATAATGACAAAATATCGCGGCGCAGACAGAGAATAAAACGCGAATTCAAAGAGGTTATCAACAGTGAGGAGGTCAAGTGTATTTCCGACTTAGAAAATCCGTATTATTAGTACGCTTTTTTCAATGTCATGCTTCAAAAATAGTACCTTTACGAACGTTTTACGTCTGTACGCTCTACTTCATTCACTTACCCCTTCCTCGTCTCCCTGTGGGGTCGTAGACGTCATGGTTTTTTTGTTCTGCAAGACGAGGAGTACGTATTTGTTTGATGATTTTAATGTTTTTATGGATTCCAATGAAAGGAAATATCCAAATAATCTCAATAAACATCATTCATAGGGGTTACAATTGTTTATTAACATTCTTGCTGAAATGATCTTGTACTATTCATAATAATTCTCGAATTTGAAATATGTCGATACTTTAAGGATGCAAAATGCGTATTAAGGTTGAACTAGTAAATGATAAGTAACGGAATTGAAAGGGTGAAATCGCTGGACCTTACCGATACACCGTACGAGGTGGAAATTTGTATTGAGATTAGATACCTGAAACATACCCGTTTAACCCCCCAAAGGCTAAGCTACTTCTATACATTTATTAAATAAACCACAAAAAAAACCAAAAAAAAAGCTTTTAAAAATACAGCGTATAAAAAAATTAATTGTTAGATTTTCGTTTTTAATTTCATTATAACGATTACTCAGCATATTAACGAAACTTAACGAAACAAAAGTGCTTTTGTTACATGTCAACTTTAACTTTAATTAATTTTAGAATTTAACGATTATTTTGACAAAGATGTCAAAGTTTATTATTAACAATAACGTCTCATAGAATCGTAGCAACGTATTGTATAAAATTCACACAATTATTCTAAAAGTTTAGGTTCTTAAGTGAGAATATCACTTGTAAGAATAGCGAGAAAAATGAAATAAAAACCATGTGATATATATTTGAGTGACAGTGTTGTAAGAAAGTTGCGGGAAAAGGCAAAATATTTTTTTATAGAAGTACGTTAGGACGGCCTTCCATATTTTAATCGTGCCGATTATTTTTAGATTGTTGATGTTGTAGAATGAGAATTTCCATGGCGAACACCCTGTTGCTTTTCGAAGAATAAAAGTAACCGTTTTCTTTTTTTTTGGGACTGTCGCAATTTTGTTATAGCGATGCTTTATATTGTCGTTTGTGGAAAATATTTCAAAATGATAATATTGTAACATTTAACTTAAGGGACGTAATTTCTTTCTAAATAAAAATTGGGTTCCGTTTTGATACCGAGCAATAATTGCCCCAAAAAAATGATAAACGTCTCCATTAGACGGTTAGACATTATGGTCTTGAAGCTTGAGAATTTTAAACGTAATGTTACTCCAACAACATTTCAATTAAAATATAATATACTCAATTAAACAGTTCTATCCGTCATTTTAATGCAACGGTATCGTATAGGAATTATATTGGGGGCACAGAGTAATCGAAATTCAAAAAATTTAATCCAACGGACTTGTTAAAAATTTCTCAAATCTTGTTTTAAAATAGCACATAATATATTGTTATATCATATGTTCAGAACATGTATAGTCACTTTTCTAGAACTAATATTTTCATAATCTAATAATAGCACAGCAAATGTATGCAATTGTTCAACCCGGTAAAAGTCGGTTTGACGAATAAATCAATATAATTTGACGAAAAAAAAAATGTATAAAATCATCAACCCAATTGACAATTCTTAGAAAAATTTGTTCCCCTATAACACCTATTATCACAACATTATAAATTGACACAATCTGAGAACACTTTCGAATTTCCTCTAAAAGATTTACGACGCAATTAAGTATCATTCCAACGACTAAGGGGTCAGTGCTTCAGAATAGATCAATCCCCTCAAGCTTGATGTGTGTAAAATTGTAGCAACGAACATGTTGCCACCACACTTTAATTGTATGAATTAAGCTGATGCAAATTGACATCATAAAAGATACAAAATGGAGGTCCTATGGCCCTCCTCATTGAATCAAAGGTGCACAAAAATGTCGCTCTAGACCGTACAAGCATTACTCAGCAATATCTTCACGAGCCTAGTATACACAAATGATATTAGTAGTAAGAAATGAGCTTAGAGGAGATATTGACAAAATATGTTTAAACCTTTGCAACTATATGAAATTTTCACCACGTGGCACATTGTTAGTTTTCATGCTATTAAAGCATCATTCAAAAAGTACAGAAAAAAATGTCGCGCGATAAATTTGTAGCACTTATATATGCAGGCCTGTGTATGTAATCATCAGAAGCTGACAAGATGCAAGAGCACTGTCCTTGATAAAGCACACAGCAAATATGCCTAGTGATAATGGTCCTCCAAGTCTCATTAAGTTCATCTTGAACGCCTGATTAGATAATATTGTTTAAAGTTGTTTATTACAAAAATTTACGCATGAAATTTTGCACAGTTTTTGGGACCGTATATCAAATTTGGCAAAACATCAATTTCCTTGTTTTAAGCATGATTTGAAAAATTGGTCATTAGGACAGGAAATGAACTACTTATCAAAATTTTCCCCCACCCCTAAACGTTGGATTAGATTAAAAAATTCGTGCATGAATAGACATTATTGAAACACCAGGAACGTTTTTAATGTCAGAGAATTGACGAAGTGTGTTTAAATTAAGCACTGTATTCAAAATTTAACTCTCATAAAAGATGTGAAACACATGATAAAATCACAAATAATTTTTCAGTAGTAAAGTTTGGTTATGTACTTTTTTTTTAATTTTTAATAATAACAGCCCAATAATTAAAAGGTATATTAGGAAAAATATCACAAAACCGGTATTTCACACACTTTGAAGTTTTATCAAAATTTTCATGAGTTACACTTCAAAAGATCCCCTTGCAGCCCCTATTCTTATGCTTAACGCTCATATGAAATATATATGCGTCTTATATTCATGTACAAAGTATAAAAATTGGAGGTTGATCTTATAAATATCATAAAGTCACACAGTTTTGTTGATATTTATTGCGTAAGAATTAATTGCAAAATGATTAAAAAATATACACAAAAACAGATACAAACTCTACGGTTTTCTTTATTTTGCCACCTTTTAATATAAAAAAAAAAAAATGTATGGGCATAAGTAAGATGCGATCCCTGGATCTCGTATACAAAACAAAACAATTGCGCGGCTTCAGCTAGCCTGTGCTCTTTCCTTTTTTTTTCAATGAATATATGCTGTTTGGAGTATTAATTCTTAATATTTCATTAAAAAGATTGAAATATCAAATTCAAATAGCAAGCCTGTATAAAACAGTGTTGAAATGAACAATTTAGCGTGAAAGTTATAATTTGGAGGTAGTTCGTCGGCCACATTCAAATTATGGCGGAAGGTTCGAACCATTATGCCTCTTCAGAGAAGCCACACTGTTTTAGTCAAAGAGTATCTAACATGGAGCACTGTTCTTTATTTATTCCCGAACGAGACGGGTTCGAATTGTGGTGTTAACGCGGTAACTCTGGATAGAATTTCCGCCTCATTTTAATAGTCTTGCTTTACATTGTCGTTAATACATCTATTATTCAGCATCTATTTAAAGTATTTCTTTCTATTAATGTAAACCTAGAATTCGATATTCCTTTCAGGTTTCGATTTATAACGAAAATATGGCACCCAACATCAGTTCGTAAAAACGGGCGCCATCTGCGCCTGGACATCCGGAAGATTCCAATGGTAGTTAATCTGTTGATTAGAAAAACACAGCAAAAACAGATACAAAAAAGAAAAAAAAAAGTATTTTGGGCGTCCATTTTCTGAAAAAACGATCAATTTCAGGGCTGGCCCGCCATGACACTAAGAACAGTATTGCTGTGTTGCAGTCTGCTATCGCCGCGGAACCGGGCGATGCCTCAGGGAACGCCGTAGTCGCAAGCAATTCAAAGAAGAATATAGACTGTTCCAGATGACGTGCGCGTCATTGGACGAACGCTATATGCCGGAGGTAGGTCTTTGAGATGTATGATATGCAGGTGTGTCATAGTAAGGTTCGACCAAACGAGCGCAACGTCAGAGGCGTTATCGCGCAAAAAGTAGGTTACGTGAGATACAGTATTATTAAAGAATCATAATTCTCACTTTTATTGGCTCCCCCCGTCTTGATGTCCACTGCGGACCAAAATACTACTGCCTACTGTAGCCGCGTAAAACTGCAACATAAGCATCCGCTTCACATCTGGCGATATCATTTAGCCTTACGAACGTTGGTCTGAAACGTTTTATTTCGAAAATGAATGCGTTCTACAGCTAGCGAAGTAGGATTTGCACGTCTTAATTCAGATATTCATTTAGTCTCTTCTGTTAGCACTGGATTTTCACAAGTAATGACCGAACCTTTGTGGTTAAATCGGGATTGTTTAATTAAAACTGCACGAAAACTTGTTGTTGAGCGACATCTTAAGTCTATGTAGGATGTAACGATAAGAATTCTCTAGAGCGATATAGTTTGATAAGAACTGCAGAATAGTTTATGGAAAATTCAATTATAGCTAATTGAACGTGCCGAATTGGAAAAACAGAGTTGCTAACTCTCGAATCGCTGCAGATCGTCACATAATAAAAATACCGCAAGGATCCATGTCCGCATCGAAGATGGCTAGAAGGTGAAAAAGGATGATAGTGGATGTTTCGGAATAACAAATTGTTTGAAAAACGCGGTATGTCTGGGGAGAAGTTTTCACAACACATCTATTTTTAGGTTAGAATGCAGTAAATATATTCAGCGTCGGGATATTCTTTCGAAGGTTTCTGCAACGAAGATGATTACCGAGCTATGAGACAAATGTTATAATGTATAAACAAAGAGACGGAAAGCATATTTTCAAAATGTTCCATACGAACGTTCAGCATTGTATGCAGCTCCCATCAACTAACATTGTGATGTTGGGCTACCATAGTGATACAAAATATTACTCTTAACGAATACTTTTAGTACATTCACAACGTGTTTCAAAGACAATCCATTTAGTTTGCAATCCTTTTACTGGTTAATAAACAAGGAAGTCGGCGTATATGGAAGGGAACAATAGATATGGTTTTGTATAGCGCAGACGCTTGGGCCGGGGACGGGGGCCGGTCGGGCGGGCCATCTTCGGGGGAGGAACAATAATTTTTTTTAATGGAACTAGGGTATCATTTTCATCATATTTATCACTACTATCGAAAAAAAGTGAAAATACAACGAAAGACTCCTACTTTGTGTATGTCATGAATTATAGTATGTACTTCGTATGCGTTAAAAAAACGCAAACATCACAGTGTGATATGAAGCGTATATTATGTATGTCACAATCGGAAGGTGCATATCAAACAGTAGAAACCCAAAAGCCTCAATGGCCTTTGTTACGAAGTAGGAAGGGAACTACACGCCATACCCGGAGATTGGTGCTCGATGAGAGAGCCCTCGTCGATGTCCTCAACAAATTGTGCGCTTTTGCAACAGTATTTTCTGAAGTTATACTTTGTCCAACGTTACCGGACCCTCCGCCCATCTTCCACAACTACAGTCGTTAGATTTGGTTCTCCGCAACAGAAGACGACCCCCACGGTCGCTCGCCTTAAAATTTATGGCTGCCTGTCCAGAAGATAGGGCCACCGCGGGCGGACTTGGTGCGAGCTTACTGTGTTATCGGAATTTTGTAAGCCTTTGCGATATGACCTCTGCCAGATTATTAATCCTTGCATCAGGACCCCACTTTTCGGATAGAGGAAAACGTGCACGAATGTACTGTCTTCAAGAAGGGCGATTCTACTCCACTTCCCGAAATTATAGCCATCGCCTATTACTTAATAACTTTGTCCTGACAGATTTTTGAACATATCATATCTCACACACCCGCTACACAGGCATGCACTCGACTTTCACTATCGCATATCTTGCCACCACGGCTTGTGAAGGGACGCTCGGACAGTATACAACCCTGGCCTGGTTTCCACTATCAATTTATCCGCGAAACTTAGCTGACGCCTCGGACAAGTTGACGTTCTCTTTGACCGACTTTCTCACTGCCTTTGATTCATCTCCGTCTATGAACTACTCTACTATATTCATGGGAACCAGCTTGGTACGCTCCCAACTTATACTACTTGTTACCTTCAACCTTCACTTCACACATTGAGAAATATAGAATCCATAAAACTATGTCTTTTATAATGGCTTCATTCGTTGTATTTGTATCTAGCGCGGTATCTCACACGGCTCCCATCTTGGTCCATTGATGTCCATCTATACATAACCGATACTTGCTTAACATCCTTCTTCTTGCCCTGTCCCGCATTATGCCGCCGATGTGTTAAATGTTTTGTAATAATTAACTGCCAACCAGTATAATCACGAAAGAGCGTCCTGACCAAGTGACATCGACACACCCTCCTACTAATATCATACTGAGTCCCCCAGCCAACCACAGTACCCCCGTCGCACCTCCACCCACGACACACTAACACCCTTACTAATCATCCATAGTCCACTTAAATTTCAATTCTGGTCTTCGGCGCCACATACACACAAACTACCTACTCAATATACTATTAGCTGACATAATCTATAAGAAAAAAATCCAATGTAAACGATATAATAGAGCACATATACAACAACGCGACAGATTACCAATCTTAAAGATCTAGGTGGTCACTTTTTATCCAACTTATCGTTTAACAGACATATTGAACAAATTGTTCATTCTGCCTCTAAAATGATGGGTTTTTATGAGAACGTCAAAATACTTCAATGACGCACTAATGCTAAAATCCCTTTATTTGCATTTGTACTCTCGAAATTGGAGTATGCTCTATGTTTGGGTATACTTTCTATAGGCCCCTCAAGCTCCAATTGAACGTGTCGCAGCGGTCGATTCCTCAAATTTGTCGTTCAAAGTTAATGGCGAATATCCGCCTTGGATACTTCTTTACAACACTCTTCTCGAATCGCATCAATTTCGAATCCTTGGTCATCCCGTCGTTGATTACCATAGCGCCGATTTTACAACAAATTATTAAATGATAGGATCGACTGTATGCAGCTGGTCTACCCACATCGGGATTCAACGATACCTCGATAGCATCTCGTTATGCTCAACCTGTACTATGCCGGACACCGAGGACCAATTTCGTGCGGTCGCCATCCTATCACCATGATCAGGAACGCTGGAGAAGATAATTAGTGATATTTTTCACCGGAGAATTGGCGCCCATGATACACGAAACATATAGTTTTTGTATAGTTATGATAAGGTTTTTTAAATCAAATATGTATTGTGTTCCACAATGTGTATATATTGTCCTGTAATGGTTTACCTGTTGGACAATAAACATTTGTGTGAATTATTGATTATTAATTATTATTATTATTTATTATTTTATGATAATTGGATAGAGCTTCGATGTGACGATATTTGAATATAGTACACTACCAGTTCATGGAAGTTCGGGAAGAGCAAAAAATATTGTACGGAAATCAAAAGAAAAAATAAGAGAAATCTTAAATGGCCATGTATTTAATACTTACCTTACATGATTTTACATATTTTCAAACACAAAAATTATTAAAAAGAAAAAGTTAATGTAATACAAACTAATTTTAATCGATTTGAATCGAAAAATCCACCTTTTGCTTTAGGACTGCGCCACTCTTTCTCGGCCATTCGATTCACTAATTCTGCTATGTCATTGGGCAAGCTTGTCCATACCTCCTGGAGAATGGTCAAAAATGTTCCTTCGATTTTGGACCTTTCCAACACATCGGTCGGAATTCTTCCCATAACAACTCTATCGGGTTCAGATCGGGGACTGTGACGGCCATTCCATAATTTTTAGGGTTCATTTCATTTCTCTTGCTGGCAGGTAATACTGTGCACAATTTAGATTATGTTTGGGTGCATTGTCCGGGCATAACATAAATTCAAATCCGGACCAATTAATGGACTTCTGACGGTATTGCATTTTCTCAAGGATTTTCCAATATTCTTCTTTTTTCATTATGCCTCAATTTTGGCAAGTCCCCTGTTCTGATAAGGAAGAAAAAAACACCCCATATACCATTACAGATCGCCTCCATGCTTCACCGTAGGGTTACTCCCGTAACATTCTTTCCCCTCTTGATCTGCTACGAAATAACTCTCCATCATTTCCTAAACAAACTCGGATTCGGTCAGTCACAAAACTTTTTTTGTTAGTTTTCTTAAAATCTTCACTTGCACAACCCACAGATACTTTCACAATACAATACTCTGCAGAACTACGGCGTTTACAAACTATGATAATACTTTTATATAAGGGGTATACGAATATTCAGGGGGGGTAACACGGAGTGAATCATGCTAACCCCCTAGGCATTATTATAAAGCTTATTATCACTGTAATTATTGGAGGATTCAACATAATTATATATTTTATATAACGGTCTATAGAGACAAATAACCTGGAAATTGGTAAAAGGCTTCGAGAGAGAAGGTTTTAGTTTAATAATCCTACAGAAAGTAATTATATAATTTTAAAACTGTTCCTACACGCTTTACACTGAGCTATCACAACTTATTAGTACAGACACTTGACACCTAAATTCGATCCAAGCAACCTACGCACTTTATTTATGGAACCGGTTACTGTAGGTGTGCCACATAATCAGAGCCTATTTTGCACGGAAAGTCTAAATTTTAAGAAAACGATAAATACCATTCATTCACACACATGTAGAGAGCAACATCCGGTACGAGCGGTAGTTAATCTGAACGAGACTAAATAAAAACTGTGGCAGAATGTTGAGCGGATAAGGAAAATACTTTCGAACATCCTTGGGTGTGGACTACTTGGCCACAAAGTTGCACTTTTTTTTTTTAATTTTCGGGTTCCGGGACTGTTCCTTGTCAGTAGAAATTTTGTTTTTGTTTTGCAAGGTCACATTTTCTTCTATGTTCTGTAAAATCCATTTCCACAAATACACATCGCGTCTTTGGTGACCCGTTTCAGTTAAGTTTCTGACTCAAGAAAAAACTATTCAATTTTTATAGGCTTTAAATGCAGCTCTTTGAGGTTTGAGCTCAATAAGCATTTGTTTTAAATAAATTGTTTTTTTTTGTTGTTTGTTCAATCGAAGATTTTTTTGTTTTTTGTTATGTTTAAATTTGTGCTTGGTGTTAATACTTTTATTCAATATAGCAAGTTTATACGAAATAATGAGACACAAAAATGAATCAGTTTCTTCTCTCAAATTGAATATTTACTTTCTTATTCTGCAGGTCCACATGTGAATACCGTTAACGAAAAAATCAAACGATTGCAGGATATGGGCGTAGACGATCACCAAGCAAGAGTGGCACTGTCCTTCGTATAACTGGGACTTGAACGGGCGACGCAACAGCTGTTGTTAGTAAAGGGCTACGAATCTTCAGAAAAAGCAACAACAACAAACAAAAAAATAACACTTCCTCTCCTTCTCTAATCTCCTTCTGTAAATAATTGATTAGAGCTCGCCCTGGTGCGTTGGAGAGGGCAGGGGCGTTTCTCATTTACTTCTCATATTATATCATTTTTTTTCATTATTTTTGTGGTAAACGAAATACATGAAAAAAGAAAGACAAATAGAAACATGGAAAACTGTGATATAATTTGCGTTAATTAGTAGCACAACGCACACCGGTCGCCTCACTTTCATCGTCGGCTGTATGTAAATGAATATCGTGGTTCCTTATGAAGTAATTCGAAACAATGTATATATACGAAAGGCACTTATTATTATTAGGATCAAAAGTATAAGGAAATGTTTAATTTTTTTACAA
>JAROYE020000123.1:0-26400 GCA_029619315.2 Dynastes maya
TGTCTGTTCTGCTTGTTTGATTCTGTTATGATGAGATCATCAACCCTTCAGGGTTACCAAAAAAATTCAAAATTCTTTTTTTTTTTTGAGATACTTACGCCCCGGAACTTTCCAAAATGGGAGGCGACAAAATTGATAATCTCAAAATGGTGTGCTAAATGTGCAATAATCTGCACTTTTATCTTTCGATTTTTTATTGGAAATAGCCATCTTTATATCTACACAGTGAAATATAATTTATTATATAATTTTTGCCCAATTTCTTCAACTGTAGGTATTAGAAAATGATCACGCTGTTATAGCTTTGTTTAAATATTTAGGATCTAAGCATACCCTAAGATCGCCATTCTTCTTTTCGACTATGGTCAGTGGATTCAACCAAGCAGTGGGTTTATCGACCTTCCTTATAACACCTTGCTCCTCTAGTTGCGATAATTTGGCTTTCAACTTATCATGAAGGCTATGAGGGACCCTTCGAAGCGGTTGGATATGTACACGGCATCCTCTTTTAATGTTATTTTGGTGCTCGGGGGGGGAATTCCCCTAACCCTCGGAATACTGTCAGGTAGGTTTTCAAGGACATCATTAAAAACTGAAATCTGATTGACTGCGAGATATTAGCTAACCGCTTATTAAATTTTTTCCCGCTACAAGCCTGTGAACCTAGCATTGGCAGTTGCCCTTTTTGCAACAACAAAAAAAGGGAAAATTTACTTTGAAATATTATTAATACTACATTCAAACTTGATTTTATCTATAGGCTTAATTCTAAAACTACAACTACCATATGACATCAATGTTATTTTGGTTTTGTTTAACTTACAACTAGATTGCAGTTTTTTCAAGATATCTAAGGGCAATACACTCATTTCTGCCCCAGTATCTAATTTAAACAATGCTTTTATTCCATTTACTGCAATTTCTAGTGTCCACATGGTATCCGCTGGACCGTTTTTGTCTTTGTTAGATAATGATCCGATCAACTTCAACGAAGCCACATAAAATTCATCATTCTCGCTTTCTTCGTATCCTTTCGTAAGTTATTGTACGAAACGACTTCCATTTAAAGATATTTACTGTTCTTAAAATTAGCTGTGTTTAAATTAATTTATATAAATGATTCAATTTGGGATTGCTTTCCAGACTGTAATGTTAACACATGCTGAAAAGTCCCGGGCCTGACAAAGAAACACGTTTTTTTTTGTCAAAATTAAACTTTATTCATCAACGTAATTTCCATCAAGAACAACGCAATCATTCCAGCGCCGCTCTAACATTTCAATACCACTTTTGTAAACGATTTATCTTTTTTCTCAAAATATGCCTCAGTTTCAGCGATAACCTCTTCATTCGAGCGAAATTTTCTTACCGGCGAGCATTTTTTTTAGGTCTGGCGAAAAGCCAGTAGTCGTTGGGAGCCAATCTGGCGAAAAACGGTGGATGTGGGAGCAATTCGACTTCAATTCATGTAGTTTTGCCATTGTTTTTGATTGACTTGTGACACGGTGCGTTGTCTGATGAAAAAAAATTTTTTTCTTCGCCATATGCGACGTTGTTGCTTTTGCAATTTTGGCCTTTTAGACGCTCCAGTTAACGCATATAATATTCACTGTTGATGGTATTTCCCTTCTCAAGAAGTTTGATGAATATTACACCACGCACATCCCAAAATACCGAGGCCATAACCTTTCCCGCCGATTGTTTTTGCTTTCGGGCGCTTTGGACGAGGTTTACCAGTTGCTGTCCACTCAGATGACGATTGTTTTAATTCCGGAGTGAAGTGATGGATCCATGTTTCATCCGTTGTCACATATCGACGCAAAAATTC
Organism: Dynastes maya; assembly: GCA_029619315.2. NCBI lineage: Eukaryota > Metazoa > Arthropoda > Insecta > Coleoptera > Scarabaeidae > Dynastes > Dynastes maya. The sequence continues at coordinate 1,829 of JAROYE020000123.1, forward strand.
CGGTTTGTTACGTTTAAACATGGCCAACACTGCTCAGAAGCATCAACACGTTCTTGTTTTTGGTCAACAGTGAGCAAACAGCGGCACCCATTTTGAACAGAGCTTTCTCATAGTCAAATGCTCATGCAATATAAAGCCAACACGTTCTTTTGATATCTTTACGATGTCAGCTAACTCACGCAACTTCACTTTTCGATCATTCAAAACGATTTTGTGGATTTTTTTGATGTTTTCTGGTGTTACCGCCTCATTTGGACGTCCACTGCGTTCTGCATCATCGTGTCTCTACGACCACGTTTGAAGTCAGTAAATCAACGTTTTATTGTTTTTCTGATGGAGCGGAGTCCCCATAACACTTTTCAAGCCATTGCTTCCCTTGACGGTATTTTTTTCCCATCAAGAAGCAGTGTAAAATTAAAATACGAAATTGTTTTTTGATCCATTGTTTTGGAAATAACAAAAGTAGCGTCACTCTTAGCACAATAACTCACAAACTATGAATAGAATATCATGAAATTTAACAGCTGTCTTTTTAAGGTTTAGTACTAACTGCAAAACAGGTGAAATGCAATAAAACTAGCGCCATCTATGTGTTAGGCCCGGGACTTTTCAGCCCATGTGTTATGTTAGAATTTGCTTCCTAGTGTTACCGCGAAGTGTCATCGCTGTGTCATAAAAATTCTCGTGAAGTAACAACACTTATGGAGAGCGATTTCGTAACAGAGTGGCATTACCTGGTGTTGAAGATAAAATGCAAACGGGCTCATTTCCACCAAATTTAAGACATTATATGTGACACTAGTTTAGAACAGAAGAAATGCGATAAATGTACTACCTTATATTGGATTGAATCCCCATGTTTCAGTTAGAACTGTGGCAGGATATATGGGAATAAGTAAATCAACAGTACAGAGAATACCAAAGTTTCACAAATATCACCCTTTTAAAATTCAGTTGCTGCAAGCAATAAGGCCTACAAATTTTAACGGATACTAGGATTCATTGCTGCAATGCAAGTTATGCTAAATGGTGATCCCACGATTACCAAATAACATTTTGGGGGTGAATAACCATAACTGCCATTACAAAGGCTCCAGATAATCGTCATCGGATGCGTGAGGTTCGTTTTCAGGTAATATGGGGTTTCAACGTTTGGTGCGGATCATTTAATGAACGTATCATTGGTCCATACATCTTTAAAGGAACTTGGGCAGGGCAACGTTATTCAAATTTTTTACGTAATGACTTTCCCGAGTTAATGGAAGATATTCCATCAAGAAAGTGCAACTATTTGTGGCGGCAATAGGATCGCGCTTCGTTCATAACTCGCGGTTGGTTGTAGAGTATTTAAGTTGTATAAGTCGATTGGTACTAATGGACCTATTCAATGGCCTTAAGACTTAAGTTCACTGGACTCCTTTTTGTGGGGGCAAACTTAAGATTCGGCGTGCATGTAATTTCGTTGCAGTAAATATGATCACAGCAACACTTCCAAGGAATTAATTGGTCGATTTGAAGCATGTATTGCATCGAATGGTGGTTATTTTGAACAATAACTGTAGGTGATTAATTTTTTGAAATTATTAATCCTTTAACGTTTGTTTAATTTTTGTAAAATTAATAATCACTTGTATTGAAAAATGTCTTGAAAGCAATTTTCGTTTATATCGTTGTATTTCCCAAAATCTTTGTACTTCATTCGCAAAGTCAAAAAAATGTGGGGTGCAATTTAAAAAAAAAATTGGTTTGGGGGAGGTTTTTTAGAGGGTAGTAGAGTGGTAGATTAAAGAAAACTTCTAGAATTCTGCTAACCATTTTTGACGACAGCTTGGTCTATCTTATTCTCTAAAAATAAGGAAATATCGCCTGTAACACTGAAACCCGGGACACCCAGTATATTATGAAATGGTCGGCTACCAGAGCAAGTTGAGTTAATACGCTTTATATGATTTAGTTAAATTTCGCACATACATACATGCGATCGACGTTTGTTGTACAAACTAATTATGGCAGCAGGCTTCACATTGCACGTTTTAAAGTTTTAGTGCGTATCTAAAAGCTGTAGCACAACTCATTTCAAGAGCTAACTCCGTTCATTTACTGTTTAAAAAATTACCTTTCAGCTATTCAAAAACCCCCAAACGAAATCGTTCCTTTAATCAACCTCGTCGGGGTTTCTGCCCGGGGGAATGAAAACTTTTTAAACTTAAAAATATATAATTCGTTATGACAGAGTCCCAATGAATTTCAAAAACAAAAAAATTTTTTTGAGAAAAAGGTGTTTTGGGCTTAGTTTCAGGAAGCGCGGTTGTTTGCCCAAAATATTAATAATAAACTTTTTAGTTATGAAAGGGAATTTTGTTACGGGGTAAAAGTTATAATTTTTTAAATATTTAGACGTACAAGGAAGGGGGGGGATTTTAATCATAAAGATACTATCCAATTAAAACTAGTGACTAACATTCCTTTTCAGATAACGTATATTTTGTTGTAATAAAAAATTTTTAATTGAAAAATTTTTTTTGATTTTTTTATAGTAATAATAATAATTTTTTCCCCAACACCCAAAGATTAGAGAATTTAAAAAATAGTACACAAAAAAATAAAATACAATACAATCACATAAAAGAATGCCTATAAAAATAAAAAAATCTAATAACTCAGGGGTATTGGGGAAACCATTCCCGGCAAAAAAAAGCGAGGAACAAAAACGTAACCCCGGGCATGTTTCTGTCTCCCCGGGTCATCAGCTGGTTCCCTACATTGTCGTCTTCTCGCCATTGTTTTTCACCTCTGGGGTTTTTATGCGTTATTCCCCCAAAAACGCTAAAGGGTATACCTCACCACGCCACTTAGCGCGGAAAAACATAGTCATCCGCCAGAAAATGCGACAAAAATTTGAAAAGGGCAGACTCCCCCCGCCTATCAAACAGCCCCGAGTACTTTTTTTTTGGCCCGGGGAATGTTTCCCACCATGCATGAGCTTTATTACATTATTTTTTTTTACGCTACTGGGCTTCTTTTAATGTATATTTTTAATACATCGGGGTAAGCCTGGGAATCTTTTTATACGTGTAGACACGCAGCGCTTAGGGCACCCCCCCTTGCGTTAAGCAGCTCGGGAGCTGCTCGATAGGTGGAGGGAGTCTGCTTTTTGATTGTTGTCGCTATTCCTGGAGGGCTGGCTATGTTTTTCCGACGCAGGGGGCGTGGGGAATATATCTTGGGTGCTTTTTGGGGGAAAATAGGACATACACCCAAAGAGTAAAAAAGGCGAGAAAGGACGTGTCGGCCACGCTAAAGGGCCCGGGGTAGGCAAAAACATGTTCGCGGGTTACGTTTTTCCCCTTCCTCTTCGCCTTTCAAGTGGAAACACTAGGTGCTTATTAAAATTGTTCCCCGTCAATGTAAAGGGCCCATGTTGCTTGAGCAAATGTGACCGATAATGTCGCAAAGGACGACCCCCCCCATTGGCCCTCCAGAATTTTTTGCTTTGGATTGTGCGAAGCAGTTTTATTCAAGATCCCCAAAATATGAGTCAGCATTTACCGTGTTCCCACGCATCAAAGGTCAATAAACAGCACCTCCCACCCAAAAAGCGGTGCCCTCTGTCTAAATTTCAACGAATTACTTGACTTGCGAAAAAATTTTTGGTCTTACGTAACCTTGCTCTTATAAAATTTTTCATCAATTTTTGCATTGTTAATCTAGGGTGAAAATTTGCGGGTTCTTCCGCATTTATTACAGTCCAGATTAATGGTCGTTGCACTTACATGCACAGGGAAATGTGATGGTGTTTTTTAAATTAGGTCTGACATAAACGGGTCTTCCCGACGAATCGGATCAGTCGATGGGCCGCTATTATAAAAAAGAGTGTGTGTGTGACTCTGCCCGACAGAAATTAAATTTTTGAATCAAAACCCTAGATCAAAAAAAAAACTGACGCAATAAAAAAAGTTTGGTAAAAAAAGCGAATATATGCGCACCTTAATGTGTTTTTTTTGCATTACTTGTTTTTTTTTTTTTTTAAAACGGCATTTGTTATTATGTAATGTAATAACCGTAAAAAGTAAAAACAAAGTTGTTTTTTTGAAGAAACTTTTCTACTTTAAAACCGTAAAAAAACTGTAGTAAAATTAGGGGTGTAGTAAAAAACACTTTTTTTTTTCAAAAAATAACGAATGTATTTTCCTACATTGATTGCCTTTTAAAAAAAGGTTTAAGTACACTTTAGTACGCCACTATAGCGGGGCTATGCGCAAAAAGGAGGGGCGAAAAAACGTTCCATTTCTCATGTATTTCCCTTTTATAGTCAATGTGCTGTCCACGCTCTTCCGTTTTCGTCATTACTAGAGTAACCAAAACTTGCGACTCGCATAGGCGTCGTATTACGGTTAATATAAGAATACGAAAAAATTTATAATAAACTTACTTCTAATTTTTCAACAAATTAAAAAGGGTCAGGGTGTGAACTACTTAAACTTGCTCATTGCATATGCTTCCACATTACTTCTTTTTCCCTTTGCATCGCAAGAAAAAATTTCCATCATAGAAACGATCTCTCCCATCTAAGGAAGTCCATTTGCATGTAGAAACTGTTTTTCAAAACATTAAAAGTTCCCTATTTACCTTTTTATAAATGGCCCCCAAAGTTTTTAAATCGGGATTTTTTTTCCCTTAAAAAATCTGCCAACTTTTGACTAGGCATAATCTGGGTTATTTAAAGTGTGTAATTTTTTTTTTATACTCTCCACTTGTTTTTAAAGATCCCCGCAATGACAATTGAGTACATTTTATTTTCTGATGGCATCTAGTATACTGTATAATTTTGGTACATATTGTTGTTAAATCTTTTAAAAAATTTAGGAAATTTAAAATTCCTTTGATTTTTTCTAATTGCTTTGGTTTTTTTCCATTAAATCGCTTATAACGATTGAATTTGTTTTTAAAATGGATCAAAAAATAAGAAGCTGCTGTTACCAATACCCCCTCGCGTTTTAAAATTGGTTCAGGAGGTTCTGGAATACCTGGCAAAAAATTTACGAAATTCTTTTAAAAGTTTAGGAGATTTACGAAACACTGCTTTTGTACTTCCAATCTCCGATCAAAAGTTTTTCCAAAGTTGTCGAACAATCTCCAAATTGATCTTGGGAATTTTTAAATTTTTTCAAAGCGTTTATTTCACTTTTTGAAATTTTCCCGGTACATTGTTAACACGTTTGCAAGCTAACAAATTTCGGATGCTGTGTTCTCGCTAATAAAACGGAGCTATTACATTCCAATACTGTTTTTCTTTATATCGGCCCCTCTCTCCACGGTAATCCATATTTTTCGGAACAAAATACGTTTTTTCAAAAAATTTTTTTAGCACTTTTCATTCGCGGCAAATGATTCGTAATTGTGTTTGTGAGGGTATGGTCTTTGGAACGTATTGTCGCCCAAAAAGTTTTAAAAACTGCTTTTCTCACCACGACAAAGGAAGATTACAAAAGGTTTAAAAACAATTTAAAAAATGTATGGGAATAGTGTATAAGGTATTTTTAGTTTTTTTTGCATTTCTCTATGCTTAATTTCCTTGACATGCCTCTGGCAATCAGTTCTGTCCAATGGGGCCAACGAAAATTGCATATTAAGCAAAAAAAATGCACTACCCTCATGTTTTTTAAAGGGGAAAAAATGACACATACTTTTGTACATTAGTAGCAAAACTATTAGAGGCATTGTTTTCTTAGGTATGGGAAAAATTTTTTCTATATGAAAAATACACTTTAAATTTTTACTTGGTATAATACTCAACACACAAAAAACCCAGCTTTTTTTCAAAAGCGACACGTAAGTACTAAAATTGACCGTTCGCTAATCTCTCTCAGCGCGGGGTTTTAAAATGATTTATATTCAAGGTCGACACTACTGCCTGCTTCTGCTACCGTTTAGTGTTATTTTTATGAATTTTCGTATTCTTATATTAACCCGTATACCGACGCCTATGCGAGTCCGCAAGTTTAGGTTACTCTAGTCATTAACCCACCGCTACCGTACGTCAGGTAAGTTTCTACTTCAATATAATAAATAAAACAATAACTTCTTAACAGCGTGGGATAAGATTGGTGAAAAATTTTAACACTAGCATGTAGGTTTTCACATTTGTAATCGGTAAAGGATGATTCGCTGTGATGAAAAAATGTAATACTTATGTTGCTCGAGAAAAGACAGTTCAACACTACGGAAGTAATAAGCATCGGTTAAATAATATCAAATTAATATTTAAATGTCTTTTATAGTCGCATTTGTTCCAGCATATTAAAGGTATTTTCGCAAACTTACAATAATACTTTAACTAATCAAATCTGGAAATTCACTGAAAATTTGAATGACTTTATCAGCCAACGATCGTTATTTTTTCCTTTGTACTTACATACATATCTTTATCTTAATAATTACGTTGATGCGGCGAAGAGGTTTGTGTAGAAACTGTTGCAATAATCAATAATTTTCAATTCGCTGAGGCAGCTCGTGGCGATTTGTCTGCATACATACGTCGCGTCTTCTGTGGCTGGGGCAACCCTTATATCTAATCTGGCGCGAAGCACCTGTGCCAGGCTTATTATAATACGTCATACATGCGACACTCAGTGCGCATGCGTGGAACGGCCAATCATCTGAAACAGCACTTGCAGAAAGTACGCTGATATTTTCCCTATATTTTCAACAGCTGCTGAACTCTATTTCTTTTGTTGATGACGTAGTATAAAGCAGTTGGTTTTGAATATTAATAACAAAATTACTATGTAGTAATTACCGTACTATAACTATAACTATAGAAAGTTGTGGAGGTTCTACTAAATAGTTTTATTTAGCTATGAAACGAGATTGCGTAAAAGAGATGCGTGTAATTATGATTAGGCTAGCGCGCGAAATTATTTGCAATACATTCTGCCGTAATTCTTAAAATAATTCGTGACATCTCAGTTTACTTTGTCGTATTGTAACGAACTTTAATTTAGCTGTTAATAAGTTCTTTCGTATGGATGGAATGGGCACCGAAATGTATATACTGTGTTTTATTAACAGCAGCTGTATAATCAAGCGACACACAATTTAAGATAAATGTAAAAAGGAGAAGACGTTGACGGGTACTTTCCATGAACCTCAAGGAGGCAGTCTCCTAATTTATAGTGGAAACGCAAACGATTCATATAAAGCAATCTGACATTTGGCTCTTTTAGTATTTGATATTCTGTGTGGATGCGAATTATGAAATCTGTATGTGTGGATACACAGCCTATTATTTCTTCAAGTGATGGAGGATAATATAAAAAAATTCAAGAAAATTAAACCAAGCCAACGATATATAAAGTGCTTTTGAATATTATTTTTTCTTTGTATGAGCAAGCTTATCAAGAGAATAGAATGCACACTTAAACTCAAACAGTTTATTTCAATTTTTTTTATTCATCGTAACAGTATAGAGTGGAAGTTGCAATAGAAACGACTAAATGGTTTTCAAAAAAGAATAAAATACCATTTACGTATTAGAAAGTCAAATCAGAAGCTATCAAAGAATTAATAACATTTTGTTTCTTTCTAAGTGATTGTTTAATTTAATTATTAAGTACAATGTTTTAATGTGTTATTCATTCAAAAATATCACTACCAATATATAATTACAATCAAACATTTTCAAATCTTCTTGATAAGTTTCTGTGCCCATTCTAGTTTCGGAATCCCTTTTTTTTTGGTATCTGATACAAGTGCTGTTTATTACGGAGAATTAAAAGTTCAAAATGAATCAAGAGCACATCATAACCTCAAAGTATGCACGAAATTTAACACAAACGTTGTTAACTTGACCTGAATTTACAATCGTTTAACGCACTGCGCTGTGATTGGTCGGTTGTATTGATATAATGTCGTGGTAATGCCATAATTTGGCATGTGCATATTTTTTGGAGCACCAATTATTCACAGCTGGCTTACACCGCTGTGTGAACGGTCTTATTTACATTGCATTGTGCGAAACTTTCTTATTCCTACCTTAGCTTAATAGTACAGCCATAAAACGCCGCGGGTATTTTTTTTCCTTGCCTCATCTTACATCCTTCCTCGACTAACCATTCGGTTCCATTATCTATTACAGGACTAGCCATTTCGCGCCGAGTCACGTAAACGAGGCTCTTAAAAATTGAGTGCTTCCAGGGTAATTTATAACGTCCGTTAAGTCAAACGCTTTTGAATAATTGAAGGCGAAAGGTTTTCGCCTACGACTAATGCTCTTTATTGGCTTGCATGATTGTTGCACATATATATCTAGCAATATTTTAAATTAAATTGCTTACGTGATCGTTAATAAAGTGGATAATGTTCTCCTGACTGGTAGTTAGACGTAACATTTTATATGGTGACTTTTATTTTATTCTAGTCTAATGACGCGATTTACGTCGATTTAGCTGCTGATAGTCATGGCGTTAATGTTGTTACAATCACAAGGAATTTGTTAACTATAATCAGGAAGATTCATGACAAGGTGGATAAAAATCCTTGTAAGATGAAATGATGGATTGTTCCAATTTTACTCCTTTTTGAGTTGTGTTTAGTTTGAAAATAGAAAATTGAAAGGTAATTCCATATTATTTGAAACCAGGTTAGCCTTTCGAAATTGCGACAAACAAAACAACGCATTTTAAACTTGTAGCTATCAATTTTATCTATTAATTCAATAATCACATTTTAACAAATGTTGATGCTGTTTATCGTATTCGTTCCCAAGTTCTCATGTAGAAAAACTCGCCGAATAATCACCAAACGAATCCGATGAGCATGGCGAGCGTTTTCATCAAGTGACGGCGAGGCTCGAGCATTGGTACAGCGGCAAAAAGCTACATGCTCTTTTGGGTGCCTTTTTTGGAATTTACAAGGATGATGATATAGAAGAATGAGGGCAGTCAGAGAATGAAGAAGTAAAAAAAATCAAGAAAAGTGTATTTTTTTGCAAAAAAGTGATGAGAAATCGTCGGATTGAGTATACTCGAATTAGGTTCACCTCCTGGGTGCCCAGTTTGTTGCAAAAAAACGTCACTAATTCGAGCACAGTGAATTTATAGTTTTGTACTATTATTACCAGTGGTGTTATATTTTGTAAATATATATACGAATATTTAATCTTTGTTTACAACCTCATGATTAGAGCAACGCAACTGCGCTGGAAGCCTGGCGGTACCATAAAGGTTTACACAGAAATAATTAATGTGATACCATGTCTCAGACACTTACCGGTTATTAAGAGTCCTCCGTTAAATCACAAAGTAAATAATGTTCTATTTAATATTTTTGAACATTTAGATATTTTCCAAATGTGGTGATTGGTTACGGCAAGAGTGAGTGTCGGCGTTTAAAAAGTGTTTTTGTAATGCCGTACCAACGACGTTCTACACGAGGTGTCTACTAGTGACGATATATATTTGTCGTAAGTAAAATAATCTTTCAGATAACTTAAACGGTTCTGTTGAAGTGCACCTTACAGAGGTGGTCTTAATGTGCCGCCAAATCAGAGTCTTTATGATAAACACTTTCAAACCTTTCTACAAACACAAACTTTCTTGCGTCTTCGTATCGCGCCGGCGCTGTGCGTTACAGTTGCACTAGGGTTGCAAATATTCCACTAATCAACGAGGTACGACGGAGAATTTGTTAGTTTATTTTTCTATGCTCGCTATCGCAGCGTATTGTTGCTGTGAATAGATTTCCAAGAGGTCGGTTTTAACATTGACTATATTTGAAATTTCAAGCGGCTTAACCATATGACAGCCGCGGCTTCTTTTTGGTCCGAATTCTAAAATCAAGTTCTTTATATTCTCAAAATATTGTAAGATAATAGGAGGAAGCATCACTCTAACATGTTCCCCAACAAGTGAGAAATAGTTGTGGTGGTTTCATGATACCGGGGCATGGTTCTATGAAATATCCCGAGTACGTTTTGTGGTGTTATTTACAGAACAGACAGCTTTTGTATGGCTATTGAGCTCTACCTCGGGATGAGAACATGGTTATCTGATACTATCTGCTACGAGAACTGACAGTATGATTTTACATGTAATATTCAGCCAAGTTAGCACATTTGTTTTAAGAGCTCGACCTACAGCAAGCATGTTTGCGCCAACCATCTTCATAAACATCAACAGTTTTTGTTGAAAGTTCAAACTTTCCAATGTATTTAACACCAACATTGAAATTATCGTTCGGCAGTGCATTGTTTGTATTCGTCTGGAAGCTAGTAAAATTGAGGGTGACGGCCGGATGTGGTTCCATTTGCGTACCATTACATTAACCACAGATGTTTTTACGATCTGTTGTTTCGTCCACACATAAACCACAGTTTTTTATCTTGCAACTCCGATTTATTCTTTTCTCGACATGCTACGAGCGAGACGTCACAACTCTCCTGTAATGGTTCTCTCACTTGGTACCTTAAAATCCGATATTTTTATTCAAACGAGACGTATCTTTCTTCCTTAGTAAATGAAATGGTAAATTACATGCAATAAACACTAAATTAAACTTTAAATTTGTCATAATCTCGTGTGGATTTTTTTTTGAAACATGCCTGCATTATTTGACGTGCCGTAAGACAATCACTTTTTTCGACAACACATAAATCTATTTTCACACTACACATTGAATTTTAGCTGCCATCAACGCTTTTAAATCAGGCATTTCTGCAATAATTCTCTTATTGTGTCCAACTTTGGTCGTTTTCGAGACGTAGGAACATTTTCCAAAACAACGTAGACTACGATATAGTATACACAGCGTAGATGCATATACAACAGATCGGCTTTCGAGTCGCAGTTATGCTGACGCTTATACCGAACTGGCCCGGCCGTGTTTATTTTGTGTAACTTTTTATGCGTCCAGCCGCTGGCTTTTCAGCGATTTGCGTTGCTCTACTCATGATTTAATTTAGTAATTGTATACATTTGCGTTTGGTCAATATGGAGTGCGGATAAATTTCTATTACGTTTAGGTTTGTTGATTGTACTTATGCACTCATATGTGTATTGATGGAGCACTTTTCAAGCACTTTTGTTTCTTATTTAGCAAATTGTGCCATTTATTGGTTCATCCATTTCAGATGTAGTAACTGTTTTCATTATACAGCAGACTAATTTAATTTAAAGAATATCCAAATATTGACACTTTTATGAATTCTTCAAATGTTTTAGTACTTTCTTTAATAAATTTGAATAAAATTTTTCTAATAACATTGCACTAGTTTTTTCTATTGGGCATTTCAATATTTTATATACGTGTCTACGAAACGTGACTGTTCTTGTATGTTCCTGTTTTTGGATGTCAAGTGATAGCATATCGTATCCTTGGTACGAATCAGAGACCGGGGGCTGGTGGGAGTGAGTGTGTAAGGAATAGAAATTATCCGCACTCCATATTGACCAAACCGCAAATGTATACCGAATTGGCTAAATTCAATCATGAGTAGAGTGCTCCGCAAACTGCGACTGAAGCAGCGGCTGACGCATAACAGTTTACACAAATCATAACCGCTGTGCCGATCAAGTTCGTCAATCGGGAGGCGTCAGCATAACGTCGACGCGAAAGCCGATCTGTGTGTTATGCGAGAATCTCGCATGTCCGTATGCTATGCTTTGAGTTTCTGCACGTTGTTGTTTTTGAGAAATGTTATCCTACGTCTCGAACAACGCCAAAGTTTGACACAATAGAGAAATTTTATGCCGCATGCCTGATTTAGCAGAGAGTGATAGTGCGCTAAAATTCGACGTGTAGTTGTGTAAAATAGCTTTAATGTGTTGGACGTCGAAAGTACTGTCGTACGGTCCGAGAATATGCAGGTGGGCGCGCGATGTTTTCAAAAAAAAATCCACCGACTAGAGATTATGACAAATTTAACGTTTCATTATGTTTTATTGACATGTATTTACCATTGTCAAGGGCCTAAGAAGACAAAGTCACTACGTCTCGTTTTGGAATAAATATTCGGATTGTAATTACCAAGTGAGAGAACATTACAAGGTATGTGCCGTCCTGCTCAGGGACATTGTCGAGAAACAGAATAATTCGGATTGGCAATATAAAAACTGTGTTATGGTGTGGACGAAACAACAGATCGTGTAAAAAACATTCTGTGGTTAATGTAATGTACCACATGGAACACATCGGCCGTCACCCTCAATTTACTAGCTTCGCAGATACTGAATACATGACAATGCACTGCCGAAGTGTAAATTTCAAAACATGTTGGTGGTTAAATACAATTGGAAAAGTTTGAACTTTTCACAATCAACTGTTTGATGTTTATGAATGGAGGGTGCCGGCAACATGCTTGCTGTAGGGTTCGATCTCTTAAAAGCGATTGTGCTAACATATTGCAGTCTTACAATATACAATTCATACTGTCCGTCTCGTAGCAGATATTATCATGAGAAATGTTATCCGAGGTAGACGCTCTAATAGCACATACAAAGCTGTGTTTTGTAAAATCCCCAAAACGTATCGGGGAATTTCATAGGCTATGCCAAACCGGGTATTCCTGAACCACCACAGACCTATGTCTTAACTTGTTTGGGAACATGTGGTTGAGGGCTGCATTTTAATTATCTTACGTATTTTGATAATATAAAGAACGTGATTTGTAGAATTCGACCCCAAGAAGCCGCGGCTGTCAAGTTAAGAAAGCCGCTTGAAATTTCAAGAAATCGTCAGTTAAAAACAGATTTGGAAATTATTCAGACAATTACGATGGGACTACGCGCTGCAGCATAGAAAAACTACAAAATTCTTCGTGGTTGGTTAGTGGAATCTTTGCAAGATAGTGCATAGCGGTTTTTCACGCACAGCTTATGCGCGATAGAAGAGCGCAAGAATGTTTGTGTTTTAGGAAAGGTTTGGAAAGTGTTTGATATAAGACAAATTCTGATTTTGGCACATTAAGCCAACGTTATGTGAAGGTGCGTCCACAGACCGTTAAGGTTATTTATAAGATTATTTTCGCTACAGCAATATAACGTCACTAGTAACCACATACGTAAACGTTCTGTTGGTCCCGACCAAAAACACTTTTCCTAAGGCGCCGGGACCTCAACTCTGCCGAGACAACTTTGGAACATATCTAATGTTACAAATATTACATATACCTTATCCCTTTGGTGATTTCACGGAGGACTCTTAAACAGGTAATTGTTTGGGAGCAATTATCACTTTAATTTATTTTTGTGTAAAACTTTTATGTGTCCGCCACTAAAAGGCTTCCAGCGCAGTTGCGTTGCGTCTCGATTTTCATGAGGTTGTAGAACAAGATTAAATATTCGTATATATATTTAGCAATGAAACACCATGGTATAGATAGGGAACAAAAACTTAATTCCCTGTTCTAACGAATTATTGACGTTTTTTTTGCAACAAACTGGCTACACAACTAGGTGAACCTAATTCGAGGTACTCAATCCGACGTTTCTCATCACTTTTTTTGCAAAGGGATGAACACTTTTCTTGATTTTTTTGTACGTCTTCATTCTCTGGACTGCCCTCAGTTCTTCTATATCATCCTCCTTGGTAAACTAATCCAAGAAAGGCACCCAGAAGAGCTTGTGACTTTTTTGCCGCTTTGGTGTACTAAAAAGCCGATGCCGATCCTCGCCGTCCACGTTGGCAATGTAACAAACGCTCGCCATGCTCAATGCGATTTCGGTTGGGGGATTTTCGGCGAGTTTTTCTACATGAGAACTTGGGAACGAATACGATAAACAGCATCACACATTTTGTTAAAATTATATTGCATTAATAGATAAGATTGATTGAGTCAAAAACTTAACAATGCTTGTTTTTTTTGGCGCAATTTCCAAGCTAACTGGTTTCAATAGATGAGATTACCCGTTCAGTTTCGATCTTCAAACTAACCCAACTCCAAAGGATGTAAAAATTTGACTAACAATATTCATTCATTTCATCTTAACAATTTGATTTTTCTTCCACTGTCATGAATCTTCCATGTATAAGTACCAATTGCTTGTTGATTTCACACTTACGCCAGGACAATATCACAACTAATCGGACCGTGTAATCGCTTCATTAGACTAGAATAAGAATATAAAACGTCGACCATATAAATGTTTGCGATCTAACTACCAGTCAGGTGAGAAGCATTAGAATTACCGACTTTTATTACCTGTTCACGTAACATTTAATTTAAATCTTGCTCAGATATATATGTGGGCAACAATCATGCAAGCCCAATAAAGAGTCATAGTCCATAGGCGAAAACCTTTCGCTTCATTATTCAAGCGTTTTGCTAACGGACGTTATAACTTCCCTGGAAGCACTCAATTTTTAATGAGCCTCGTTTACGTGACTCTGCGCGAAATGGCTTATCTGTACTTAATTATTGAACCGAATTGGTTATCGCAGAAGGATGTAAGATGAAGACTAACGGACAAAATACCGCGGCCGTATTAGTGTGGCTACTTAAGCTAAGGTAGGTATTAAGAAATTTGCTGCACAATTCAATTTAAATAAGACGTGTCACAACAGCGGTGGTAGGTGGCAGCGTGAATAATTGGTGCGCAACTATTTCACTGCCATTCTGGCATTACCACGACCATTATATGCCAAAAAATATAACAACCGGACCGATCAACGCCGCAATTGGCGTTAAACAGTTGCTTAAATTGCAGTCGTTACAAGTTGTGTGTTAATTTGCTGTGCATGGACCTTATGGTTATGATGTGCTCTTGATTCATTTTGACTTTTAATTCTCCTGTAATAAACAGCAGGCTTGTTATCAGAGTCAGTGATTCACAGAAACCTAGAATTTCCAGAAACTTATCAGAAGGGTTTAAAATGTTTGATGTAATTGAGAGTATTTAGTGACTATTTTGAATGAAATGACGATGCAAATGTTACTTTTAATTAAAATTAAACCTCACTTAATAAAGACAAAGGTTATAGTTCTTTGAGTAGTTCTTGATTTTGACTTTCTAAGTTACGTACATGGTATTATCCTTTTTTGAAAAAACATTAGTCAGTGTTCTATTGCACGTCCACTTAGTCTTTTTACGATGAATAAATAAATTGAATAAACTGTTTGCGTTCAGTTTTGCATTTCTATTCCTTTCTCTTTAATTTGCGTAAACAAAAAGAAAATCCATATTCAAAAGCGACTTTCTTTGATAGGGAATCGATGGCTTGGTTTAATTGTCCTTTGAAAATTTTTTTTAATATTTAGCTCCTCCATACTGAATACATAATAGGCTCTGTATCCCCATAAGATTTATAATTCGCAATCGCACACGCAAATCGAATCTAAAGCAGCCCACAATTGTTAGTTGCTTTATATGATGTGCGTTTCACCTTATACAATTAGAGACTGGCCTTGGGAGTGTTCATGGAACGTACCCGTCCACGTCCGCTTCTTCCTTTTTACAATTTATGCTTTAAATTTGTTTGTGCATGATGTATTACGACGCTGTTATAACACAGTATAAACATTTCTGTGACCATTCCCATCCATTACGACAGAAATTATTACAGAATAATTAGCCGTACAATCGACAAAGTAAACTGAGATGTCACGAAATTATTTTAAGATTACGGTCAGGACTATGTTGCATATGTGCGGCGCCTAAAAAAATCTCGCATAATTACCGCACTTTTACTGCATCTCGTTTTGAAAATAGTAAAAAATAACTATATTGTAGAACCCACACCTTTCTATAGTTATAGATTATCTGTACGGTAATTACTACATATTAATTAATGTATATTAATATTCCAAAACCAACTGTCTTCTTATTACATAATCATCAACAAAGAATAAGAGTCCACTGTTGAAAATATAGGAAATTATCAGGCGTACCTTTGCAAGTGCTGGTTTCATATATTGCCGTTCCAGCGCATGCGCCTGAGTGTCTGCATGGTATTGACCGTATTGATAATAGTCTGGCACAGAGTGCGGTCGCGCAGATTAGATATAGGTTGCCCAGCCCACGACGCGACGTAGTATGCAGACAATCGCCACGAGCTGCCATCAGCGAATGAAATTATTGATTAGTGCAACAGTTCGACACAACCGATATCGCAGCATCACCGTAATTATTAAGGAAATATATGTATGTACGTACAAGAAAATAACGATCGTTTGGCTGATAAAGTCATTAATTTATCAGTGAATTTCCAGAATTTGAATTGTTTAAAGTATTGGGAAGTTGCGATACCTTTACTATGCTGACAAATGCGACTAAAAAGACTTTAAATATTAAATTTGAATATATTTTAACGATGCTTTTTATTATTCCGTAGTGTGAACTGATCTTTCTCGAGCAACATAAACATTTTTTTCATCCAGCGAACATCTTTACCGGGGGGGGGGAATCACAATGTGAAAACCTACATGCTTATTGTAAATTTTCACAATCTTATCCACTCTGATTAAGAAAGTTATGTTTATTTATTATATTTGAAGTTAACTTACCTGACGTTACGGTAGCGGTGGGTAATGACCTAGAGTAAACCTAAACTTGCGACTCGCATAGTCGTTCGGTCTTACGGTTAATATAATAATAACGAAAAATTCATAAATAAACTAAACCGGTAGAGAAGCAGGCATAGTTGTCGACCTTGAATATAAATCATGTTAAACCGCGCTGAGAGAGATTAGTCGAAAGGTCAAGTTATGTACTTACGGTCGCTTTTGGAAAAAATATGCTGGTTTTTTTGTGTGTTGTAGTATTATACCAAGTACATAATTAGTGTATCGTTTCATATAGAACTAATATTTACATACCTAAGATAAACATGCCTCGTAATAGATTTGTCTACTAATGTACATAAGTATGTGTCACTTTTCCCCATTTAAAACATGACGGTAAGTGGCAGTTTTTTGAGTGTGTATGCAATGTTCGTTTGGCTGCATTGACCAAACTGATTGCCAAGGCATGTCAATGGTATTAAGCATATGAGAAATGCAAGAACTGAAATCCCTTATACACTATTCCTCATACATTTATAATTGTGTTTACCTCTGTATCTTCCGTTGGTCGTTGGTGAGAAAAGCACTTTTTAAAACGTTTTGGCGACAATACGTTCCAAAGTACCCTTACCCTCACAAACCACAATACAGAAATCAATTTGCCGCGAATGAAAGAGATGCTAGAAAAATGTGTGTAAACGGATTGTGTCCAGAAAATATGGATACGTGGATGAGCGACGATATAACGAAAACAGTATTGTGAATGAATAGCTCGCGTTTAAATCTAGCGAGAACACAGCATCTCGATATTTGTTAGCTTGTCAAAGTGTCAACAATTACCGCGGAAAATATTCAAAAACGTGATAATAAACGCTTTTGAAAAAATTTAAAATTGCCCAAGATCAAGTTTTGTGATGATTGTTCGACAACAGTGCGGAACGTTGATCATATGATGGGAATACTAAAGCAGTGTTTCGTAATCTCCTAAACGTTTTAAAAGAATTTCGTAATTTTGTCCAGGTATTCCAGACCCCTGAACCAATTTAACGCCGATGGGTACTTGGCTAACAGCAGCTTCTTATATTTGATCCATTTTCACAAATATCAATCAGTTATAATGCGATTTAATCGAATAAATCCATGCAATTAGAGAAAATCAAAGAGAATTTTAAATTCCTCAATTTTTTAAAAGATTTTAACACAATATGTACCAATTATACAGTACTTACTAGATGCCATCAGAAAAACACAATGTATCAATTGTCATTGGCAGGATCATTACAACATAGTGGAGAGTAAAAAAATAAATTACACCGCAGTTAAATGATAAGCCAGGATTATGCGCTAGTCAAAAGTGGCAGATGTTTTAAGGAAAAAATCCCGAGTTTGATACTTTTAGAGGCCATTATAATAAGTGTAAGAATAGTGAACTTTTTAAGTGATTTTGAAAAACAGTTTCTACATGCCATGTGACTTCCTGATGTGGAGAGATCGTTTTCATGTATGAGAATATTTTTTCTTGTCGATCACAAGGGTTTAAAGAAGTAACTGTGGAAGCATATGCAATGATGGCAAGTTTACAGTAGTTTCACATCCTGATGCCGTTAATTTGTTGAAATAATTAGCAAGTAAGTTTAATTTATGAATTTTTCGTATTCTTATATTAACCCGTACTACGCGACGCCTATGCGAGTCCGCAAGTTTGGTTACTCTAGTCAATGAACGTCAACGGAAGAGCGTGGACATGCACATTTACTATACACGGAAATACATGCTGAAATGGAATCGTTGTTCGCGCCCTCCGTTTGCGTCATCATGCACCGCTACTAGTGGGTACTAAAGTGTACTTAACCTTAATTTTTAAAAGCAATCAATGTAGGTACATACATTCGTTTATCTTTGAAAAACAAAAGTGTTTTTTACTAACATCCCTACAGTTACTACAGTTATATTTACGGTATTAAATTAGAACATATTCTCAAAAAACAACTTTTGTTACTTTTTACGGTTATTCCATTACATATATAACAAATGCCGTTTTCACAAAAAAAAAACAAGTAATGGCAATAAAAACACATTAAGGTGCGCATATATTCGCTTTATTTACCAAACATTTTTATTGCGTCAGTTTTTATTTTTGATCATAGGGTATTGATTTCGAAATTTAACTTCTGTCGGGCATGAGTCACACACACACTCTTTTTTTATAATACGCGGCCCATGCGACTGATCCGATTCTGTCGGGAAGACCGATTATGTCAGACCTAATTATAAACACCATCACATTTCCCTGTGCATGTAAGTGCATACGACCATTAAGTCTGTAGGACTGTAATGAAATGCGGAATGTAATCCGCAAAGTTCATCCCTAGATTAACAATGCGAAAATTGATGAAAAATTTTATAAGAGCAAACGGCTTACGTCACAGACCAACAATTTTCGCAAGTCAAGCTAATTTCTGTATGAAATTATGACAGACGGCACCGCATTTTGGTAGGAGGTGCTGTTTATTGACCTTTGATGCGTGGCAACACGGTAAATGCTGACTCATATTGTGTGATCTTGAATAAACTGCTTCGCACAATCCAAAGCAAAAGATGCTGGATGCTCAATGGGGGAGTCGTCCTTCGCGACATTGGTATCGTCACATGTTTCTCACTCAATGGATCCTTTAGCATCTTGACTGGTGACGACTTTGAATAATGCTACGCTATTGATTACCCTTGAGCAGGGGCGAAGAGAAGGGAAGAGCGTACCCTGCGAACGGGGGGATAGTTTAACTTTCCTAGCCGGGCGTCATCAGCGTGGTTGCCGTACATTTACCGTGTGGAATCACTCGCCATTGTTTTTTCACCTCTCGTGGTGTATGTCCGTTATTCTCCACAAACAGCACAAGATGAATAAATCCCCCCCCACGCCACCTAGCGTCGAGAAACCATAGCCTGCCATCCAAGAGACGTAGCGACAACACTCAAAATGGGTCAGTGACAATCCCTCCACCTATACGAGCAAATCTCCTGACTGCTTAACGCAAGAATGGGGTAGCGCCTAGTGCGCTGCGTGTGCTGCACGTATAAACGATTCCCTCGGCTTACCATGATAGTATGGTAAAAAATAGACAGTTAAACGGAACGCCTAGTAATGCAGTAGCGCACAAAATTAATTTGCTAATAAGCTCATAGCTGATTAGGTGGAATCATAATCCCGGCCAAAAAAACGTAGCTCAGGGGCTGTTCGATAGGCGGTTGGGAGTCTGCATTGCAAAGTTGTTGTCGTCTATTCTCTGGACGTCATGATATGTTTGCTCGAGCTAAGTGGCGTGGTAGGTATACCTTGATGCTGTTTTTGTGGAGAATCACGATAACAACGAGAGGTTAAAAACAATTGGACGAGAAGAGCCATACAAGTAGGAAACCATGCTGATGACGCCGTTGTACAAGAAACATGCCCGTGGGTTTGCGTTTTCCGCTTCCTCGCTATGTTTCTTGCCGGGAATGGGTGTTTCAACACACCAAAATCCAATGAGCTGATATTAGCATTATTTTTATATTTTACTAGTCATTCTTGTCATGTGTATTTGTATTGGTATTGTTCATTATATTGTTGTACTATTTGTTCTAATAATCTCTAATCTTGGCTGTTGGGAATATAGCCATTATTATTATTACTATAGAGGGAACTCAATAACTTTAGTTGCATTGTAAACGGTTTTCATTACAACAATATACGAATCTACCTAAAAGGAAATTGGTTAGTCACTAGTTTCTTGGATTATGTATCTTTAGTGTTACTCCCCCTCCTTCCGTGTACCGTCTAATATTTAAATTTACAACTTATACCAATGTAGGCAAAAATCCTTTCGGAGAGAGAGAAAGAAAGAAATACTAACAAGTTTATTATTAATATTTTTAATGAGCATAAAACCGCGCGCTTCCTGAAGCGTAAGCCAAAGCACACTTTTTCTCAAACGCGTTGATGTTATTGAATATTCATTGGCACTCTGCTCATAACGAATTCATATTATTCTTAATTTTAATAGTTTACATTGCCCGTTCAGAAACACGCGACGAGCGTTTGATTAAAGATACGATTACGGTTGGGGCTTTGTGAATCGCTGTAAAGGTAATTTGTTTTATCAGTAAATGAACGGTAGTTAGCTCTTGAAATTGGTGGGCTACATGCTTTTAGATACGCACTAAAGCCTTTAGCACGTGCAGATGTGAAGCCTGCTGCCATAATGAGTTGTACACAACGCGATCGCAATGTATGATGTGCGGTAATTAACTAAGATCATATAAGCGTATTACTCAACTTGCTCTGTAGCCAGACCTTTTCATAATATACACTGGGTGTCCCGGATTCAGTTGTTACCGTGCGATATTTGCCTTATTTTTAGGAGATATAAGGCATCAGACCAGCTGTCGTCGAAAATGGTTAGCATGCATTCTAGAAGTTTTCTTTAATTCATAGCCACTCTACTACACCCTCTAAAAACTCCCCCACCGATTTGTTTTTAAATTGGCAACCCCTCATCTTATGGGGGACTTTGCGAATGAAGTACAAAGAGTTTGGAATACAACGATATAAACGAAATTAGCGTTCAGACATATTCATCAAGGATGATTGATTAATTCTTCCAAAAAATTAACAAACGTTGCCGGGATTAATAATTCATACAAATTAGTACCTACAGTTATTGTTTTCAAAATAACCACCTTTCGAGCATACATGCTTCAAATCGACCAATTAAGTTCCTTGGAAGTGTTGCTGTATCATATTACTGCAACGAATTACATGCATGGGCAAGATCTTAAGTTTGCCCCCGACAAAAGGAGTGCCTGCAACTTAAGTCTTAAGGCCATTGAAATAGTCCGATATAGTACAATCGACATTATACAACTTAATACTCTATCAACCAACCGCGAGTTTAGACCGAAGCGCGATCCTATTGCCGCCACAAATAGTTGCACTTCTTGATGGAATATCTTCCATTACTCGTGAAAGTCCATTACGTAAAAAATTTGAATAACGGTTGCCTGCCCAGTTCTCTTTAAAGATGTATGGCCCAATGAGCGTTCATTAAATGATCCGCACCAAACGTTGAACCCACCATATTACCTGAAAACGACCTCACGCATCCGATACGATTATCTGGACCTAGTATGGCAGTTATGGTTTGCACCACAAATTTATTGGTATCGGGGATCACCATTTAGCATAACTTGCATTGCAGCAAAATCCTAGTATCCGTTCAAAATTTGTAGCCTTATTGCTTGCAGGCAACTGAATTTTAAAGGGTGATATTTTGTGAAACTTTGGGTAATTCTCTGTACTGTTGATTTCCTTCTTCCTCATATATCCTTCCACAGTTCTAACTGAACATGTGGATTCAAATCCAATATAAGGTAGTACATTTTATCTGCATTTCTTCTTTTCTAACTAGTGTCACATAATAAATGGTCCTTAAATTTGTGGAAATGAGCCCATTTGCATTTATCTTCAACCCAGGTAATCCACTCTGTTACGAGAAATCGCTCTCCATAAAGTGTTTGTTTACTTCGCGAGAATTTTTTATGACACAGCGATGCACACTTCGCGGTAACACGAGGAAGCCGATTCTAACAATAACAACTGTGTGGCTTAAATTCCCGGTCCTAACACATTAGATGGCGCTAGTTTTTATTGCCATTCACCTGTTTTGCAGTTAGTACTAACCTTAAAGCAGCTGTTTAAAATTTCATTGATATTCTATTCATTAGTTTTGTGAGTTATTGTGCTAAGAGTGACGCTACTTTTGTTATTTCCAAACAATGGATCAAAACAATTCGGTATTTTAATTTTACACTGCTTCTGATGGGCAAACAATACCGGGGGGGGGGGCAAGGAGCAATGGCTTGAAAGTGTTATGGGGACTCCGCTCCATCAGAAACAACAAATAAAACGTTGATTTACTGACTTCAACGTGGTCGTAGAGACACCGATGATGCAGAACGCAGTGGACGTCCAAATGAGGCGTAACACCAGACAACGCTCAAAAAAAATATCCACAAAATCGTTTGAATGATCGAAAAGTGAAAGTTGCGTGAGTTTAGCTGACATCGTAAAGATATCAAAGACGTGTTGGCTTTATATTGCATGAGCCTTTGACTATGAGAAAGCTCTGTTCAAAATGGTGCCGCGTTTGCTCACTGTTGAACCAAAAGAACGTGTTGATGCTTTCTGAGCAGTGTTTGGCCAATGTTTTAAACGTAACACCGATTTTTTGCGTCGATATGGACCGGATGAAAACATGGATCCATCACTTCACTCCGGAATTAAACAATCGGCATCTGATGACAGCAACTGGTGAACCTCGTCCAAAGCGCCCGAAAGCACAACAATCTGCTGGAAAGGTTATGCCTCGGTATTTGGGATGTGCGGTGGTGTAATATTCATCAACTATCTTGAGAGGGAATACCATCAACAGTGAATATTATAAATAGCGTTACTGGAGCGTCTGAGGCCAAAATTGCAAGCAACGTCCCGTCTAGGGCGAAGAAAAATTTTGTTCATCAAGACACGCACCGTGGCACAAGTCAATCAAACATGATGTCAAAACTACATGAATTGAACTTCCCGAATTGTCCCCACATCCACCGTATTCGCCAGAATTTGGCTCCCACGACTACTGGCTGTTCGCAACCTAAAAAAAATCTCGCCGGGTAAAAATTTCGCTCGAATGAAGAGGTTATACACGCCTGAAACTGAGGCATATTTTGAGACAAAGATAATCGTTGTACAAAAGTGGTAATTGAATGTTAGAGCGGCGCTGGATGATTGCGTTGTCTTGAGGAAATTACGTTGATGAATAAAGCTAATTTTGAACAAAAAAACGTGTTTTCTTGTCAGGCCCGGGACTTTTCATCCCATGTGTTAACATTACAGTCTGGAAAGCACTTCCGCAATATTGATCATTTATAAAATTAAGTTTACACAGCTTCATTTAAGAACAAGTAAATATCTTTTAAATGGAAGTCGTTTCGTACAATAACTTACGAAAGGCATACAAGAAAGCGAGAATGTGAATTTTATGTGGCTTCGTTGAAGTTTGATCGGATCATTACTCTAACAAGACAAAAACGGTCCCCAGCGATACCATGTGGACACATAGAATTGTCGTAAATGGAATAAAAGCATTGTTTAATTAGATACTGGGGCAGAAATGAGTGTATTGCCCTTGAGATATCTTGAAAAAACTGCAATCTGTTGTAATTAAACAAAACCAAAATACATTGTTTCATATGGAGTTGAGTTTTTAGAATTAAGCCTATAGATAAAATCAAGTGAATGTAGTATTAATAATATTTCAAAGTAAACTTTCCTTTATTGGTTTTGATACAAAAGGGGCAACTGCCACTGCTAGGTTCACAGGCTTTGTGTAGGAACAATTTCATTCGCGGTTAGCTAATATCTCGCAGTCAATCAGATTTCAGTCTCTTAATGATGTCCCTTGAATCCTACCTGACAGTATTCCGAGGGTTAGGGAATTCCATCAGAGCACCATAACATTAAAAGAGGATGCCGTGTCCCACATATCCAACCGCTTCGAAGGGTCCCTCATAGCTTCATGATAAGTTGAAAGCCAATTTCGCAACTAGAGGAGCAAGGTTTTATAAGGAAGGTCGATAAACCCACTGCTTGGTTGAATCACTGACCATAGTCGAAAGAAGATGGCGAGCTAGGGTATGCTTAGATCTAAATATTTAAACAAAGCTATAACAGCGTGATCATTTTCTAATACCTACAGTTGAAGAAATTGGGCAAAAATTATATAATAAATTATAGTTCACTGTGTTAGATATTAAAGATGGCTATTTCCAAATAAAAATCGACGATAAAGTGCAGATTATTGCACATTTAGCACACCATTTTGAAGAATATCAATTTTTGGTCGCCTCCATTTGGTATATGTTTCGGCGCCTGAAGTATCTCAAAAAAAAAAGAATTATGAATTCTTTGTAACCTGACGGGTTTGATGATCTCATCATAACAGAATCAAACGAAGGCAGAACACGACAACAACTAAGATTCTGCTAG
>JAROYE020000124.1:0-25943 GCA_029619315.2 Dynastes maya
TTTTTTGGGGGGAAATTGCAGACGCACCCTTTGTATTTTTAATAATAAAAGATATATGACTCTTTTACAATGTTTTTTTATTGCACCTTTTACAACTATTCTAGCAACTACTGCTACCAACTAACTAAAACTAATTCCTAACTGTCCGAATTTGCTCCAATTCGGTTGGGTCCCCCGGCTCCAACCATACAACTCCTCCTACTTACACGCATTCATTAGAAAAAATCGAGGTAGGAGTGTTTCTGGGGGGGGGTCCTATTTTTTAAAAATAAAAAACCGCAACTTATTTACTTTATTATAAAACTTTTAATCTACAATATAGATACAATTTCTGAAACCATTCTGGGATTCCCCTTTTTCGTGTGCTAAATATTAAAGCCCTAACGCCAATATGTCTAATTATCTAAATATATAACACCTCCCTTTTGTGATTAAATTTTAAAAAACATTTCGTACCCTAGTTTAAAGGGAATTACTTTTTTTCGTTGTGGTCGCTTATTGGTTCTTGTAATTTAGTTTGTTCTTCGGGTTCCATGCTTTCCGTTTCTTTTCCCGTGTTGGGGTTTTTTTTCCCATATTGTTCTTTGAAGGTCTGAGATGGTGCGTTTTTTCTTACTATTCCGCCACTTTCCGTTTGTATACAATATTTTTTTGGTGTGTTTGCTTCCTACAATTCTCCCGGGGACCCAATTTTTTGCCGTCTCTTACTGTAACTTTGTCCTTTTCTTCGAATTCTCCTTTTTCCTTGGCTGTCCTATCATGGTTGCTTCATCAGTTCTGCTTATTTACAAAACCTTTTGGCGTTTTTCGATCCACCTCCTTGGTATCAGCGTCTTCCTGATTTTGGGTGTTTCCTTCAATTTCTGCCCTAAGCAGATCGTGGTGATAAACCTACTTCTCTATGGGTGTGTTCTAAATTTATATGCCGCGTGCATATCATAAATTTTTTTAGAATATTTTTTGCGGGATCTTGACAGCACTCTCTGCCATGCCGTTCGATTGGGTATCTGGGATTGATGTTATAAAATTAAAAACCCCACTTAGACGAAAATGCTTTTTCGGGGGAACCAAAGGGCATGTTATTGCTTTTACTTTTTTTGGAAATACCGTGCACTGAAAAATATAGATTTAAAGGCTGCTAAAATAGCCTGAAGTCTTTATTTTTAAAGGTATTACCCCCAAACCATTTGGAAAAATAATCTATTACATTATAATCCTTACTACCATATGGCAAAATTCTGCAGCTGCTTTTCAAACGGCAATTCGGGGTATCTCAGGGCCAATCAAAGGTTCCTTAACTTTTGGGGGTCTATATCGTTCACAAATTTTGCATTTTAATCCCCAATTTTCGATGTCAGTATTCATTCTCGCCAGAAATATAAATTCTTGCTTGAGCTTTAGTTTAGAATCCCGAATGCCTTATGCCTACTTTTTAAAAATGCTTCCTTAAATTTTCCGGGACACGTCTATTTTGAAAAATGGTATCCTTCGATAGTTCGAATTTTTTTATTTTATAATACTTTCTAAGTCTCCATTTAATGTATTTTTTTTGGGCCAAAACCTCTCGCAAAATTTTTTTTTGGGACTGCACTTAGAATTCGGTCCTTTTTTCTACTGTTTTTTTGGATTATTTGTTTTCTCTCGAAATATTGAAAATATTTTTACTGAGTGCACTATCCAACTTTTCGGGATCTTCGGGAGTATCCCGTTACAAAATTTTAGAAAATGCATCCGCTACAAA
The DNA here is from genome assembly GCA_029619315.2 of Dynastes maya. Lineage (NCBI taxonomy): Eukaryota > Metazoa > Arthropoda > Insecta > Coleoptera > Scarabaeidae > Dynastes > Dynastes maya. Next base: position 1,742 of record JAROYE020000124.1, read on the forward strand.
AAATTTTTCCTGGGAAATGGGATATCCAAATCAATTTAAGCATTTAATTTTTTTAATCTCTGCAATGGTTTTGATCCACATTTCAATTTTTTTTACTCATGATTGCTATAGTGGTTTGGGGTCTGTATCTTTTTCACTTTTCGCCCATATAAAAAATTATGGTATTTGTTTACATGCAAAAACTTCCCAATACCCTTTTTTCTCTTTTTGTGAATATTTTTTTCACTTCCGTCAACCCCTTATTAAAAATATACGGGTTGACCCCCTGCATCATGCAACATCCTAACCCTTTTCTTTTGAGGCTCTTTTTTAATTGAATGTCTTTCGCGTCATCAAAGTTGGCTAATACGGAGTTTGCTTTAAAAATAGCTTTAATTTTTTAACGTTATATGTACTCTAACCAAAAAAATTTTTTTTTTTCTGTTTTAAAAACAAATTTTCCCCCCGGGGGCGGCGGAAAAAAAAAAAATTTGATAACCCCCAGCATTTTTTGTAACTCTTTGACTTACGGGGTTTTTTCATACCAGAAATGCCTTTACCTACCTGATCGGGTGTACTCTTCTTTACTAACAATGGCCTAAATTTTTTATTGTTTAACTTTGTATTGTAGCTTTTTTACATTGAATTTTTTCATTTAAAGTTTTTGCTCTTTCTATTACTTTTTGTAGAATTTTTCATTTCTTGTTCATTTGGCCCTGCTATTTATTGTCTCGATATAGATCATAACACCCTTATATCACAAAATTTTACAATTTCTTTTTGAAATGTTCAGGTGCTATATTTTTTTCCAAAAAGGAAATCTCAAAAATTTTTAAAAACCCAAAAAGGGGGTTTTAAAAGTACACAAGTCTTTGACTTTTTTTTTGCCCAAAATGATAAAAAACCTTTTTGATATCTAAACACTAAAAAAAATCTTTTTCCCGAGTCCTTTACGAAAATTTTCCCCTCTTGTGGGAATTAGAAATGGTTCTTTCTGATTAACTTATTTAATCTCTTGGATCCGACATAACCCCTAAGGATTTGTCAGGCTTTTTTTTTTAAAATTTCTAATTGTGTGCCCAGTCGTAGCACCATTTTCCCTTTTTTTAAACTCTTAACTTTTCGCTTTTCTAATTCGCTTTACTTTATTTCTTATTGCTAAAGGTATCCTTCTTGGGGATTTACCCCCGTCTGCACCCCCAACTAGCTTTAACTCTCTCATCTTGAAATTCTCCAACCCCGTAAAACACCAAATTATTTTTTATGAAATTTTTCCCTTTCTTTTTACCTACGTTTCTCTTCTAATATTCACTTTTTATTTTTACTTACAAATTTAAAATCTTGCAAGCTCTTAAACCAATATTGGGTTCCCTAAATTTACTACAATAAATTCAAAAGTTCCTTTTCGTTAAATTTCATCTAAAATTAACTGTACCTACGGTTTTTTTTTAAAACCCCCCGAAAATTCAAAGTTATTCTACTTTTATTTCCTACCTTTAATTCCAATTTTCTTAAAAATTCTAATGTAATAAATTTTTCTTCGGCCCCAGAATCTAACTAAATCTAATAATTTTATTTTCTTTTTTTATTTTTTCTACCTCGATTTTCATTTGCTTCGTTTCTTCCCCAACTGTCAAATATAACCTTTTATTTAAAAAATCTTTTATTTTTTCTTTTTGTTTTTCCACTTTTTTTATTTTCTTTTTCTTGCATGCCAAGCCCTGATTTCTTCCATTCACTTCCAATACTTGACCATACCCGGGCATTCCTTGGCTTGTGGTTCTGTTTCACTTATAACACTTTTTACCCCTTTCTTTTCTTTTGTTCTTCTTTTTGTCCCTCCTTTTTTTTTTTTTTTATAAAGTCCCAATCATCACCTTATTTTGTAGCTCCTTTACTTTTTTTTTTGTTATTTCCTGGATTTACATATTTCTATCACCTTTTTCCAAGTCAAAAACTGTTACGTTTGCAGTTTCTCTTTTAAAAATATGGTCTCTGATTCCCAACCATCCTTTTTCTATTAGTTTTTCGTTTTGTTTTCAAATTCACAAGTTTTGGCAAGTGTTTTCCCCCTCTTCGATAAATGTGATATTTTTTTTCCTTCTTTTGGGGTTTTTGAAAAAACAAAACCTGTATATCTCATTCTTTTTCGGGATCATATTTTTTCATACTCGTCTAAAAATGCTTTTATTCTTTCCTCTGTGTTCGGTCAAAAGTAAAATTGTTGAAAATTTTCCCTACTTCCCCACCGATAAAAATTTAGAAGGTCGCCCCCTTCACCCATCTTTTTTTTCATTCTTGCCACTTGCAATATATAATTTTGAAATTCTGTTTGACTTTTTCCCAATTTAATTTAAAATGCCATCTGGGTTAACGAGCTGGTAATTTTGCTTCCCCTTTTTTTTGACCCCCACCTTTTCATATATTTTTATTTTTTCATATAAAATTTTAAAATCGGCCTACCCTCGAAAATTTTAAAATGTTGCAGCGCCATGTTTCGTTGGGGGGGGGTATTATTTAAAAAATTTAAAACCCGCAACTTATTTACTGTGTTTATTAGTTAAAAAATTAAACTCAATACTGTACAATACTTCATGCAACCTATCTGGGATTCCCCTTTTTGGTGTCTAAATATTAAAATCCCCAAAGCTCAATATTCTAATTATCTAAATATATAACAGGGAGGTGTTAAAATTTCCCGCCCAACGTTTGTTTTCCCATACGGGCACGGGGCAGGACTATTGCTGTTGCGGGTTGAAATGCGTTTTTTTCTATTTTCTTTTGTTTGCATGTTTCCACGAAAGCACCCTGTCGGGGTTGCGATTTCACAAACACTTATTTTAAATTTGTCTTAATGAAAGGGTTTTTCCTTCTTAATATTTGACCAACTTCTTTTTGGACAAAAATGCCTTGGACTCTTCCTTAAACAATTTTGCCAGGAGACCATTTTTTATTATGATAGTTTTGTACTAATAAAATTCTATCTCAAATTAATTTTTCTTCCTTTTTCCCCAAAAATTCAAACGTTTTGGCAGATTTTTAGATCTGTAAAAAATTGGTCGAATGCCTCTTTTGCAGCTGACCCTGGAGAAGAACTTGAAACTTTCACCCAAAAATTTTTTTCCCTTTGGGCACAGTGCTCTCAAAAACTTTTAATACTATTTCATAGCTTTTCTTTTCTTTTCTGACGTTGAAGTGTTTATAAGCTAGAGTTCTTTACCTGCCTATTTTTGAAGATCAATTTTAATTTCGTCTTTTTTTTTTGTCCTTTCCAGCCGCTTTCTATACATATCAAACTGCTGCCTGAACTTTTCCCATTACACCTTTCTCCCGTTAGAACTTTTGGCTTGGGTTTTTTTTAATTTTTCCCCATCTGTTTTTGTACTATTTTTTTTTTTTATGTACCTAAAGTATAAAGGTTATTTCGCCCTTTTCTACCCGCCCATGTTTTCTTTTAAAAATATAAGATATATGACTCTTTACAATGTTTATTATTGCAACTTTTACAAATATCTATGAATACCTGACTACCAACAACTAAACTAAAATGTCCGAATGTTGCTTTAATTTGGTTGGCGTCTTTCCCCCGGGGCCAACCATGATAAAACCCCCTAACCCCCTTAAAGGGGAAAGGGCCCCTAAAAAAATTACGCGTCCCTTTTCTTTTTGAGGTCTACCAATATCCAAGCTTCTGAAATCGGAGAACCGTTCTGTAAATTTTCTTGTCAGTATTATCGGAAGACACTTGAGTTATGAAAACGACCCCATGCTGATTTTTGGGAAAAACGCAGTAATCTATTTGATTTTTTGGACGATTTAAATTTAATCGTTATTTTTCAAATAAATACTTATTGTAATATTGCCGTTAGACACAAGAAAGTTCCAATTTAAAAAAAATATAAACTCCAAAAATAAAAAAACTTCTCATTAAAAAACAACAAATTTAAATTTTTTTCCTTTGCAAATATTAAATATACTAAATTCAAATAATAGAAAGGCGTAAAAAAAACACTTTTTTAAGTGAAAATTAAATTGCAAACAAAAACATGTTTTCTAGATTAATTATGGAACTTTTTTACAAAAAAAATCGATTTGGGATGTGTAAATGCTTAATGTTATTACGCTTTTCTCTCTCAATTGTTTCTTCCCGGGTTAATTTTCCCATAAAAACCCCCCGGGAAACTATTTGTTGGGCATTTTTTGGGTTTTATTGTTTTTTGGGTCCTTTTTTTCCAAACGTACTTCTACTTTTAAAGTTCACTTTTGTTTGAACATTATCGGTAAAAAACCCTTTTAAATCCCTTTTTTTAAAATCACAAGCAATTAAAATAATTTACTGCATTATTAAGGTAGGTGGTACTTTTTTTTAAAAAAGGTAACGCAATTAAAAATGTACTAAAATTTTAATAATCTTTTTCAAGAATTCAAGAAAAAAAGTGTTTTTTATTTTAAAAAATTAAACTATTGATTTATACCCAATACCTAAACGCTTTCTGGTTTGGGGTTTTCCCGGGGCAAAAATAAAAATTACCAAATTTGGGTTATAAAATTTTTAACACCCAAATTTAATGAAATGCCCCAAAAGGTGGCGCTGATACAGTTTTGGAATGCAATTTACCTCCCTTAAATTTTTTTGAAGCGTTTTAAAGGACGTTCTTAATTTTTCAAAATAACCTTTTTTGTTTTATATTTTATTTTATTTTTTTTTTAATCCCTTTAAAAATTTGGGTTGTTTTTCCCTATCTTAATATTCTCTTTCCCATAAAAAATGAATCGACCGGTATTTAAAAGAAAAAAATTTTTCCCTCACATCTCCCGTTTTTTTCGTTACCAAACTCACAAATTTTCCCCTTTTTCCAATCGGGCAACACTGTCTGGAAATTATTGTCTTTGCCTTTCTTTGCTAAAAATTACGAAAATTTTTATTGGGGATGTAAGGGCGTTTAAAAAACACAGAAGAAAAAAATTTAACGAAAACACCAAAGGGAAAACCCCAATAAAACTTTTATTTATAATTCCCATCCCCCGTTTTTATTATCCTAATATCCCTGATACGAGGAAAAAGCTCTTATTTTAGGGGGTTTTGGGCTAATCGATATATTTCAATAATCAAAATGAATCGAAAAAATATTTAAAAAATAACCGAAAAATTTAAAATCATCATTCAAAATTTACAACGATTTCAAATTTTTTTCCACGATTATTTGCAAATCCAAAATGACAGTGAATTATTTGGGAAACTCAAAACCTTGAATTTTCGAATACAGTCTCAAATTGAAAACCCCGTTTTTTGTGCCCTGCCAGCCCAAAACCGAAAAATTGAATGATTTCTAAACCAAAATTTTTTCCCCCCGAAGGATCAAAATTATTCGGGTAAAACCGATAAAATCCCCGATTATATCTTTCAAAACCCCGCCCAACATTACTTTTAATTGGTTTAAAAAGAATGTAAGCAACGTAGGCAAATGAAATTGATCGCCATAATGTTTGGGGATATATCTTTGTCAAAAAAAAATTGCAATCAAAGCTCCCAATCCTCGATTTTAGGGAAAGGCGCCTTCTCTTTGTAAGTTAGATGGCGCTAGCAGCGCGTAAAAAAAAATATGGTTGTAAAAAAAAAGGTTTAAAGGGAGAATAAACAGCTGTAAGCCCAAATGTAAAAAAATGATGTTTTGGTAAAAGAAAAATACAGTAAATATAAAAAGAATAAAAATTTTTTCTTTAAAATTTATACAGTATTTAACGGGTTTTTTGGGCCCAGGCCGCCAAAAAAACCCTTTGGGTTAAATAATAAAAAAAATAAAAAAAATTGTAAAAAAAAAAACGGTTAAGTACATCGTCCCTTTTTTTTGGTTTTTCCCCTTCCGGGGGGAAAAAAAACGACGCCAACGAAAAAGGGAAAAAAAGTGCGGGTAAACTTTAAAAATATGATCTCAAAGGAAAAATTTCCCATTGAAACTTTTGCGGGAAAAATTTTCCCGTACTGGTGGGTTCCGGAAAAAAAGCGATACGGGGGGGAAAGCGGATACTCAACCCATAGAGGACAAAAAAGGTTTTCCAAAAAAGGGATGGTAAAAATTGCTAGAAGAAAAAGCTCAGGCATAAATTATTAGCGGTGTGGCAGATACTCTTTAGAATTTTTAAAAAAAAACCCGGCGTATAAATATTTTAAAAATTTAAAAGAAAAATTTTCGGGGAAAAAGGGCGTAAAAGTCGTATATACTAAGGAGAAAGCTATCGTAAAAAAATTTTTTGGAGAGCAAACCCACTAATAAACATTTTGTCACGTTTAAGAAATTTTTTTCCTAAATTAAAGGGATGCGGGGGAAAATGAATTAAGTAACGAAAAAAAATTTATTATTTTTATTATCATGCCCGGGAAAAAGTTAGAAAAATTTTACCTGTGCGGGAAAACCATAAAAGGGCCTAAACTGGAGTTTGTAAAGAATAGATTAACTAGGTAAAAAGGGAAGAAAAGAAAGAAATTGCATAACCAAAATACAGAAAAGTGAAAGTTTCCTTTTTTTGTTACACATGGGGAAAGAAAGGACATAACAGTATAAATCACAACACAAGCCCCCTCGGGTTAAGGCAAGGACAGGGCCCGGAACCGGGAAACAGGGTTTCACCCCGGAAAAGAGGGTACAATCAAGGAGAGATTTCAGGCGGGAAAGGGGGTTTTAAATTTCGGGGCAATTTTCCGGGTCGAGGCACAATCAACCCCCGGGGAAATCAAAAGCCTAATTTTTCCCCAAAAAGAAACCGGTCCATGTTAGCCAAGGAAAATGAATTTAAAAAAGAAGATCAAGCATTTCATGGGGTTTGAAACAGGGGGGGAATATATAGGGGAAACAATTTTGGGGGGGTTTTTCTGGATTGGGGTTCTCAGACCCCCCTTTTTAATACGAAGGATTTTTTTTTAATGATTTTTAAAACAAAAAAACCCCCAAAGAAGGATCAATGGGGGGAAAAAAAGGGGAAATAAATTTAGAAGCCGTAGGTTTTGGGAAAATCTAAAGGAAAAATTTTTTTTGTTTTACAATAACCCTAGTTTTTTTAACAAAAACCATGTTTATTATTTCCCGGATTTAAGGAAAAATTTAATGTCAGTATCAAAAATAATTTGAAAGGGGGATATAAATAGTTTTTTGGGAAAAACCCAAATGTAAATGTTTTGATAATTTGGTGAATTTTTATATTAGGTTTTTAGAGGGGGATCGTTATACTCAGTAATTTTATTGATAAAGATTTTGAAAGTAAAATTTTGTATCAAAAATAATAAAGAAAAATTACAGTTTGGCATAGGCGGTTTTGGGCACCCAAATTATTTAAAAGTCTTAAAGTGTTGGAAAAAAAAAAGAAATTTTGTGGAGGGTTTTTCCGATATTCCCCAAAAGTGAACGACAAAAATTTTGTGAAAATTTTTATATTAGGGAAAAAAACAAAACAAACCCTTTAAAAAACAAGGCCACAGAGCAAGGGAAACCATTGGGAAATTTGTACTACAGATGTTTTTGGACCAAAAAACCCAACCAAAATGGGGTAATTGTAATTTTTTGTAACATTTATTTGGGTTACTATACCATTTTGTTGTAATTATTTTAAAAAAAGAAAAAACGGAAATCTTTGAGAAAATTTTAAAAATACTATAACCCATGCAAATACCCTTTTAATTTCAAATTTATTAAAGCTTAGATCAGATAATGGTAGAGAAAATGGGTTTTGAAAAAATTTTTAAAGTTTTTTGGGGGTAAAAAGGGAAATTTGTTAAAAACCCGTTGCTTACAATCCTAAATTTAAAGGAGTAGCAAAAGGATGAATAGGGGCCTGGTAATAAGGCCGCACAATTTTTTATAGAATTTGAAAATGTCAAAAAAATTCTGGGGGGAAGCTGTATACTCTCTGCGTATGTAACCAATAGAAGCCCCAGCAGGGGGAAAAGACGCCTAGCGAAGAATGGGAAGGGAAAAAAACCAAATTAAGACCATGAGAGTTTTGGGGGGGATTGCCCATAAACATGTACCAAAAGGGTAAGAAAGAAAATTTTAAAGCTAAAGGAAAGAAAATTATAATGTTAGGATCCCGTACAGGAGGATATAAAAATTGGGGTGAAAAGAAACAAAAGTTTTTTTATTTCCGAAATGTCATATTCCCAAAAGGGAAAAAAAAGGAAAAGGGGAAAAGGGGTGAGTTCGAAAAACAAAAAGGAAGAAAAATTCAGACTTATTGGAGAAAATTAAAGGGCCCCGAAAAGAAACTCAAAAAGGAAGGTTAAGGGGGGGAGTTTTCACAATAAGGAAAAAGAAAATTTGGGAATATAAAAAATAGTACTAGAAAACAAAAAATAAAAAATTTGAAAATATTAAGAAAACAATGATGAAAAAGTAAAACAAAAAGGGGAAGGCGAAAATGCAAGCAGAAAAAAATAAATAAGCCAAAGTGGGAAAAGATTTTATTCTGGATTTGGAGGACGAAGAAAATGTGCAAAGTTTTTCTTATACCCCAGGGCAAACAAATGGTTTTACCCGAGGAAATTTTAGGAAAATTTAGTCAAGGGGAAGATAAGAGGGGAATTTGGGTAAAACAGTAAAAAGAAGAAATCGAGGGGCTTCGGAAAGTGAAACATGGGGTTAAACGTACCCAAAAACCCAAAGGGGGAAAATTGATAGATACAAAAAGGTTTTTTAAGGAAAGGCTTTTATGAAAAACAATCTAAAAACAAACTAGTAGTTCGGGGTTTCAGGGAGCAAGAAAATTTTTTACGAAAGTGTATTTACCGTATTTTAAAACTCAAACTCTAAAAATTATTTTGTCAGTAGCTGTTCAGCGAAATTATCCTATCCATCAAAGGGATGTCAAAAGGGGCATTTTTATATGGAAAAATAAATGAAGAAGTATTCTTAACACCACCACCAGGGGTTTAACAGTATCAAATGGCCATGTTTTGAAACTAACAAAGTCACTTTATGGTTTGAGAAAGTCACCAAGATACTGGTATGAATGTTTTACAGGTACTATCACAAAGTATGGATTTCAAAGATCAGAAAATGATTTTTGCTTATATTACAAAAGGATTTATATTTGTTGTTATATGTCGATGATTTATTAATATTAGGAGCTGATTTACAAAAGGTAGAGGAAGTAAAAAGAATTTTATCTACAAAATTTAGGATGAAAGATATGGGAAATGACAATCTAACTTATCTTGGCATAGCAATCACTAAACAACAAAAGAGTATTCTCATTAATCAGTCAAAATATCTGCGAAATGTTCTAAAATGTTTTGGTATGAAAGATTGTAAATGTGTAGAGTCACCTATGGATGCAAACTTCACATTGATGAAAATTGTACTGTTGATATAGCATATGAAAAACAATGTAGATCTTTGATAGGTTCACTGATGTATGCAACGGTAGGGTCAAGACCAGATTTAGCTAATTCAGTATATTATCTTAGTAGTTTCAATCAAAACCAAGTGCTCAATTGTGGATAGCACTCAAAAGAGTTTTACGATATGTTAAAGCCACAGTTGATTTTCAGTTACTATATAAGAAAGATTGTTTAAGCGAACCTCTAATAGGATATGCAGATGCCGATTGGGCGAGAAGTAGCGACCGAAAATCAACTACAGGCTATTTATTTAAAGTATTTAGTAATACAGTTATATGGAAATCCAAGAAACAGGCAACTGTTGCATTAAGCACAACAGAAGCGGAACTTGTCTCATTATGTGAAGCTACTGCTGAGGCATGTTGGATCAAAAAGGTAATGCTAGACCTAAATGTCAATGTTGGAGTAATAACAATGTATGAAGACAATCAAAGTGTAATTAAATCAATTAAAAACTCTGATCAAAAACGATTAAAGCACATGGATGTAAAGTTTAACTTTGTAAAACAAAAGGCAGCAGAGGGTATCATTCAAATAGAATATATTTCTACTCAAAAGCAACAAGCAGATATGTTAACAAAACCATTACCCAAAAGATCTTTTTAAATTAGCTGTAGCCGAGTTGGGTATTTATCACAAGGAGACTGTCGAGGAAGAGTGTTAGGTGAGCGACATTCTCTTTGTAAGTTAGATGGCGCTAGCAGCGCGGAAAAAAAATATAGGTGTAAAAAAAAAAGGTATAAGTAGAATATAACAGCTGTAAGACAAATGTAAGAAAATGATGTATTGGTAAAAGAATATACAGTAAATATAAAAAGAATAAGAGTGTTTTCTTAAAAGTGTAACAATATTTAACACTCGATTATTTATACAACCGAAACTACACGGACTGCATACCTAGCGAAACGTAATTCCAAATTTTTCATAAATAATTATTAATTCATATCTGAGTGTGCTATTATTTCTCACATTTTTATAAGAAGACTTGTGGAGCTTGGGTTCGCATTTAATTTGAAAAAGATGGTACAGGGGATCAGGGGTAATCAGGGGATGAGGTAAGCAATAAAGCAATTAGTAAGTGGTCACATACTTAGAATATACATATTATATGTATATTCTATTCTACATATTGTATGTATATTCTATTCTACATATTGTATGTATATTCTATTCTACATATTATATGTATATTCTATTATACAATGTATATTCTAAGCATGTGTAAGTAATAAGGGAGAATGAGAGAGAATCAAAGTAGATGCCTATAGTAGCGCTATCTATTATTAGTTTGAGAATTATTTGAGAAAATCATAATTTACCCTTATTTTATAAAAAACATGATTATAAAAAATAATCTAAGAAAAAAAAATTGATTGCCTGATCAACGATTATCTATCAGATATGCAAAATATAAAAGCTCATATTTTCAAATAATTTCATGTGTGACGTATGACGCGATATGATGCGTTGGGCATTTTTCAAAAATGATCAGTATAGAATGCGGTAGAAAGTATCGATCAGTTTTTAGGTAGGTAGTAGGTATAGTATATTTACGATAATATTGAAATGAATCGGTGACTTAACCAAAAGTTTAGGTCGCAAGTTGTCAAAGAAAAAGGTTAAAACAGTTAATAAAACATGGAATATTTAACATCATTTCTGTTACAAAAGATAAGAAATAGTTAATCAGTCCAGAATTAGATTTGACAAATAATTCTGAGTCTAGTAGTGAAGAGGAAATCATATTAGTACTTCAACGTGAACAACATGTACGAATATGTACTTATGTTAATCGAGTGGCATTAATTTATAGTCATGTGGATTTTCAGAAACATTTTAGGATAACAAGGGCATCATTTGAAGTAAGTATATAAAAAAGCATTACTTATAAATTATGCTTGCTCCTTTCCAGCAATTACTATGTGTATTAAAACCCAAAAAAATATCACAGCTCCAGGACGTCCCGGATATCCTTTGCTTGATAGTTTATTACTTTGTCTGTGGACAGTGAGCACACAAGAAAGCTTCCGAGAAATTGGTGATAGGTTTGGTCTTAGTGAAGGTCATGCTTATAGAGTATTTATGCATATGTGCAAAAAACTTTCCAATCTTCATTATAAATATATTGTTTGGCCAAAAGGAAATAAAGCACAGGAAAACGTAAATGATTTTAATTGTTTACGAGGAGTTTCTAGTTTTCCCAGTAATTACCATGTATATATGATTATAATATATTTCAATATATATTCTTACAGATGTGTTTGGCTGCGTGGATGGAACACATATACCTATCCCTGGTCCACTAAATGACAATTCTTATTATAATCGGAAAGGTTACCACTCAGTGTTATTGCAAGGAATATGTAATTCTAAATTAGAATTCATTAATATACTGTGGTTGGCCAGGATCTGTAAACGATGCACGTGTTTGGCAAGGTTGCGAAGTATTTCAAAAACTAAATGAAAACCTTTTATCTTTACTATTGCCAAACACGTATTTATTAGGGGATTGCGCTTATCCTCTTAGTACTTTTATGATGGTGCCCTTTAAAGATAATGGACATCTTTCTAGAAAGCAACATCAATTTAATGCTAAGTTAAGTAAAACTAGAGTCGCAATAGAACAAGCGTTTGGAAGACTGAAAGGCCAATTTCGTAGATTAAAATATTTAAATATTTGGAACTTGAAAAATGCCAAATATATTATTACCACAGCATGTGTTTTACATAATATTGGCATAGAAGGGGGAGTGGAATATACAGAAGCTGAAGATCACCAAACAGATGACATGAATGATACTGAAGATTATATACCTCAAAGAACTGCAGTAGATTTGAGAAATATAATTATGAATTCTATGTAATAAAATACTTTATTCTACATTATTGTTGTTTCATTTTATAAATACATAGAAATATATAACACAATTCGAATGTAAAATATAAACCAATTCAAACATAAATATATAATACAATGCACAATTATCATTTTACTAATTCTTTTTTAAAGCTTCTGCCAATTTCAAGATTGCCTCAATTTCTCTTTCCCGCAATGCTTTACTTTCTACCCACCTCTTTTCTTCTTGTTGCTCTTTTCTATTTGCTCTTTCTTCAGTTTGTTTTAGTTTTTCCCACAAATAGTTATTCAATGTTAATTTTCTTTTTTTTGGTTGTGATATATCCTTATCTACACTTGTTTCTTCTACGGGAAAATCAATATTTTCAGTTTCCTCTTCCTCTTCCAGGGAATCAAATATTGTGGATTTTGGTGGTACTATACAAGCTTTGGTACCTAAGACCTGATCAAAATCTTTGAAAAATTCCCATTTTATTGCTTCCTCGCCACTTGTATTTTGTTTTTTTTTATTGATTTTATAGGTTTTTAAGAGGTTTCTGTACTTTGTGTCACAATCATCACTGGTGAATTTTCGACCAGTTATTTTATTTATTTCATCTGCAATACTTCCCCATAATTTCTTCTTCTTACAAGTTGGAACGATTGAAGTCTGTTTCCTTTCCTAAACGTATGTTTAATAAGAGTTTTATATCTGAGTGCGACCACTTTACTGCCCCATCATCAGATGGATTGTGGCTAGTTGAAGCTTCATTATTTTGTTGCAAACTAACCACTCTTTGGCAATAATCTTGCAATTTATCGTTATCTGGCAATTGAAAAATTATAACATGTATAAAAAAAAACGTTCACAAACTTACCACTGATTACTTCTTTGTATGTGTCATTGTCTATGTTCAACTGTACTATTTTCCCTTCGTATTCACAATGAATAGTTAATAATTCGCTTTCGTTAGCCATAATATGCATTTTAACATCCAACTTAACATAACCTCTAACACAGCTAAAGTCGATTCACTCTAAGTTCCGTCTTCCCCCAAATTGAGGGCTGATGATGCCAATCAAGAAAAACAAAATTACCAAAAACATAATTTAAAGAATACAATTGCTTTTTGTGTTAGAAATAATTTAACACCTTTGGAACTATAAGAATATAGTAATTGAATTAAATTGAAACTATATTCAATTATTGAAGCTGTAATATAGAAAAAGAAAATTGTATATAAAATAACTTTCACCCCTCCACAATGCTTCGTTGCAAGATAACCAAACATCAGTTGTTTACTGTTTCTCGTGCGTTGACGTTTTTTTTATTCCATTTTGGTTGCATTTTGTTATTATATATCGTGTTATATACGTTTTAATAACTGTTCTTTTCAGAACAAATTGTGCATTATGCCGAGAGGTTAAATTCGCAGTCAAAAGCGCTGGTCGCGTCACTTATTAATTATTTGAAAGAGAACGTGATAATGGTGGACCCCGTTATTCCATTAGTCCTCGTTCGTCAGGTAAAAATTATAAAAAGTATTATACATATACTACAACTTAATTTTAGAGAGTTGCAGATGCCCTGTCAATTATAAATCTACCGTTTGTGGTATCTCGACAGAAGTAAAAGAATGCCGCCCCTCAGTAGCCCGAAGAAAACCAGACCACCGCGTAAAAACAGTGACAGCTGTTGATGATTTCACTGTTGTGGCAATCCGAAATGCACTCTATACTATGTATAGACAAAGTAATACTATTACATATTCTAATGCGGTTTGAAGTGCTAAATTTGTATCTTTTCAGAACAACAAGTAACATTAACTTTACTTTTACAAAAATTGAAGGATGATGAAATTTTCTCTGGGGGGAGAACTTCGTTAATGAAAATTTTAAAGAATATTGGGTTTTCTTGAAAAAAGACGATCCTCGCAGAGCCATGATGGAACGTTCGGATATTGCTCTTTTAAGAATTGATTTCCTTCGAAACTACGTTCAAAATATTAAAAATAGTTATTTCTGGGACCCGGTATTCCTTGATGAAACATGGGTATTTGGATGCACAGTTGGTCGATCCTGGCAAGATACCAGCGTGCAAGTGTTAAAAGAACAAAATTGATGGGAAAAGGTTAGTGAACTGATATTATAGCCCCATGAGGTCCACATGATATTATTTTTTAGATATATCATAGTACATGCAGGTAATCGCAGTGGTTTTTATTCCTGGTGCATCATTGATTTTCCCATCAAAAACAAAAAATGCAGATTACCACGGAGAAATGAATGCAGAGACATTTTGGACTGGTTTTGAAAATTATTTATTAAGAAACTTGGAAAAACCGTCTATGATTATTATGGACAATGCCCCATATCACAGAACATGCGTCAATGTTTCTCCAACAGCAGCTTGGAAAAACAGACATTCAAACTTGGCTGACACAAAACAACATTGTATATGCTGCTGATATGTTAAAATTGCAACTATTACATTTAGTTCAATTGTAAGTTGTTGTTTTACTATTTTTTAAATATAACAATACATATATATATATCTATTTTAGACATAAACCAAACAAAATTTATGCTGTGGATGAACTGGCACACCAGTACGGACATAGAGTTTTGCGATTGCCACCGTAACCATTGCATATTCATGCTATTGAGAACATTTGGGGTATAAGTAAGGTTTACTATAACAATCATATCGAAGAGATGGATCTGGGATGGAAAAAGTGTTGAGTATGTGGCAAGAGTCAATTGACCACATTACAACGGAAATGTGGTCCAATACTGTTAACCATACAGAAACAACTGTCATTGAATGGTGGGAGAGAGAAATTGGTTTTGACCAAGAAGAGGTGTTACCTTTGATAATAAACCTTGAAGGGGAATCTTCAGATGAAGAAATTATCTCAAGTTCGGAACCTGAGAATGATATTGAGTTTTTCACATATTTAATTACATTTGTACTCATTTCGCACCTATGTATTTAAAATCCAGATAACCACTTGTTTTCTCTTGTATATTTCTCACTACAGCAATAAATGACTTGAATGAATTTTATATGTCTTGCATAATGTATTCAACAAATTTAATAAACAGTCTAGTTGTTTCGCATTTATTTCTTTCTGTATTTGATGCATTCCCTTTTTTTTTTGTTATTCTGATAGAGTAATACTTCAAGGTGTATTGGTCAAGTTAATATAACGTCTTGTATCTGAAAATTTTGCAGGTTAAACCATTACTTATCCTCTAGCAATGTAAATCCGTTTATAATTTCGCAATCGTAATTTATGAATTTTTTGAAATCTTGCATTGATAACAGGAATAACTATAGAAATATCCAGAAATTTGCCTAAATTTAACAGAATGACTAATTACTCCCATATTTTATTGGTTTATTCGGTGATTTAAAAATCTTGTGATTTCTAACCTATATTGGCTAACGTCAGTTTGGCGGATTTGGCATCACTGTGGAGGGGAAGTGCCCTTTAAAAAGACGGAACTTACAGTGAATGGACTATACCTAAATTCCACCAGCTTCTATCGGTAAAAACGGTAAATGATCGATTTTTTCTACCACGAATATAGAAACGATAAGATACTTTCGACTAGTGAATTTTGAAACACGTTGGTAGGTGATCTAAACGTATCAATCCATCTACCGGTGAATTTCGAAAAGTAGCCGTTGAAGCTGACGTGTGTTTAAGATTTAAAAAAGTTTATAATGAAACCATCTCTAACACTAATATTTTCCGGCATATTTTTAGCATTTATTGGACATTCTATATGGAACCTAATATTAATTTTTAGACCACCAACATGCAAAGCAGGAGATATATGCTACGCATCTTATTTAAATAAGAAACCTCATTTAGATTTATTTGTATACTTAACCGACAACTCTCGTTCGAAAAGAGAAGAATTGGTTCTTGCTCTTCCAAATTTTGACTATGATCATCCTTTTGAAAGGTAGTAAAAATACTATCATGCTGGATAAAATTGTAGATTTTATGTTTTAGAGTTGTTAAATTAGAACTAAGTCGAACTGTACGTAACAATGGTTCCATGCTAATTCACACTGTGATTATACCATCTAAAAATAAAAACGACTTAAGCTTGTATGAGGCAAAGAATTCACAGGATAGCACATATTTATCGGGTGCACTGACTCAGTATGTGATCCCTAAAAGCGCAACTTTTAATTTGTTACAAGAAACTGCAAAGCAAACCGATATTAAACCTGTAACTCATATCAAGACAAAATATGCAGTAATGATTTGCAATGATGAATTAAACATTCCACACTCAGGTGTACCTATGGAACTAATAGGATATTTGAGAATAAATCACAAGAAGCAGTTTTTACCAATATTAATACATGATTTTTTGCAATCTAGATTACGTGATCTAGAAGAAATTTCACTTGACACAAAGGAAGCACAATTTACATTTGTTTATAATCCATCATCTATAGGCAAATTTAAGTTTATGACTCAAATGGAAGTAACATTTAATAATTTCCTAACGCTTGGTTTTACTGAAAAAGATGTAGATGAAGTAAAAGGAGTATTTGCTGATACAAACTTATATTTATTATGCGCAACTGTATTTATTGGAAGTGTTCATGTATGTATACCATAAATTGATTATGTTATTGCTCTAAAAATGGTTTTCAGTTACTTTTAGATTTCCTCTCGTTTAAAAATGATGTTAGTTTTTGGAGATCTCATAAATCAATGGCTGGATTATCCGCTCGGACAGTTATGTGGAGAGCTTTTTCCCAGACAGTGATATTCTTATACTTGTTAGATGAAGGGACTTCTTTACTTGTACTAATACCTAGTGGAATCGGCACCATTATTGAGGTTTACTTTATGTTTAATAACGTATTCATTGTCTGTCTAAATTTACAAAAAGTATTTGCTTCAATGATACAAAGTAATTTAATACATAAAGTACACATTAAATTAAGTGATATTAAAAATTAATGTAAGGTGATAATTAATTGGAAACTTATTGATAAATACCATAGCATAAACCTGAGCTGTAGTTAACGTTTTTGGGTATTTTGCTGTAAAAGTGAACTTATTTAAGTTAGAAATGCGCAAACTATTTGAGTATAGATATGTGATTCTCTCACAAACTTGGAAATTTTGATTTCATAACTAATTGAAGCCTTCGTCTTACAATTATAAAGTTTCCAGAGTATTTTTTTTTTAATCGGGTGGTTACTGCTCAAGAGTGTACTTAAAATTAGTATAGTGGTGTGAATATGTTACTGATCACTAATTTGTTGGATGAAGTACTTGGTTTTGCTTGAAATAATGAAACATGAAATAATACCATTTTTTTTAACATAATATAAAAGATGAAAAAAAACCGGAAATAAATAAATATACTTTAATATTTACAGTGGTCGCCTTTTGTTTCTTTTACAGTAGACATTCGTCTTGGTAGTGAAGCATATATTAATAAAAGTTATGCCATTCCTCCCACAATAAACTTTTCTCGGTGCTCTTAAGCTGCCTTTCAGCTTTTTTTTATCCAAATAATCCCAAATTGTATGGAGGTCTGAGCTCTATGGTGATCACTGCGTAATTTCTAATACCACTCTTTTTAGATTTTTCTTGCAAATAATTTTTCAGGATTTTGCTAGCATGTTTGGGATTATTGCCTTGCTGCAGCATGAACTTCAGACCATTTAAGCAATGTCCTGATGGTATACCAAAGACCTTCAGGATGCGCAAATTACGTTACCCGATTCATTTTCGAATAATTTTGACTAAAGAATGGATATCATATGTTGTTATGCATTCCCGAACGTATTGGTTGAAGGTACATGTGCATTTCTTTTGTCCTTCGAACATACTGTTTTCGTTTCAGACCAAAGAATTCAAATTTACATTTGTTTGTATGCATTACTCAATTCCAATTTCCATGGTTTAACTTTTGTGTACCTGTGCATATTCTAAACGCTGTGTTTGTTACCCGAGCGAAGGAAAGTTCACATACTACCTGACATTTTATAAGTTAGATAAGAATGTTTTTCTATTTATAGAGAAAAATACGTCCACTTTTTTGAATATTTTTTTTTTGTAGTTTTGGAAAATTAAGAAAGTGCTAAAAGCAACTGTTAGTTGGAGCGGAATCAGTTTCAACACATCCACTAAAGAAACAGAAGAGGAAGCAAGGACACGGCAATATGATGAAGAATCAATGCGATATTTGAGCTATATACTATACCCACTGTGTATTTTGGGTGCTATATATTCATTAATATATCAACCACATAAAAGGTAGTATATCATAGCTGCTAGCACATTTATTATATATGGTGTTTTAGCTGGTACTCTTGGACAATAAATAGTTTGGTCAATGGTGTTTATGTATTCGGGTTTCTATTTATGTTACCCCAGTTATTTGTCAACTATAGACTGAAGTCAGTAGCAGCCTTACCTTGGAGAGCCTTCACTTACAGAGCGTTTAATACTTTCATAGATGATGTATTTGCATTTATCATAACAATGCCAACAGCTCATCGGTTAGCCTGCTTTAGGGACGATATTGTCTTCATAATCTATTTGTATCAGAGATGGTATATTAGTGTTATAATCACAGAATTTTTAGTAATTTAGCTATTTTTAAGGTTATATCCTGTTGATAAAACCAGAACTGAAGAAATGGGTGATTCTGACACAATCGAGTCTATAAAAAATAAGAAGGACAATTAATATATCTTTTGTTTAGGCAGTTATTTTAATATGCTGAAGAATTCTGTTACAGTTCAATACAATCAACAGGGTTGTAGACATGTGATATTTAAAAAATAAATTATTACATCCATATTTTTCTGTTTTCAATTCTAAAGAGGTAGGTAAATGGTTTTTAGGCCCATGAATAAGGACTGTTCATTAAAAAATTGTAAGCTAGAGCGTATCTGATCGACCAAACAAAATCAGATCGATTGCAAACAGATTCATCTAATCGGCTTTAATTAATTTATGAACAAATATTTTACTTCCACATAGAAAACAAAGTCAACAAACAGAAGGTCTGAAAGTATATTCACAAATTTTATGTATATATACATATTTTGTACCTTACATACATATATATGTAATATAAAGATTATATTTATAAAAACTTTGAAAGCATAATCATACATAAGCTGTTTACAAAAAATATGTAATTCTGTAAACGCCAACAATAATCTTCAATGGATGCAAACTTTATATTATTATTAGTTATACATCAAGGCAATTTGCAGTCAAGAATCGTTCGTACGATTTTCCTCGATACAGGATTTGCTGTAAATCATCTATCGTTTTAAATGGACCATTAAGTTTCCTGTAAATTAAAATATAAAAACAATATTATTAAAAATAAAATATACAACAATTAAATTATAAAAAAATATATTATGCCCAAAAATTCCTATCAGTCCACTAACGTGTACACCTACGTGATAGTGTTTAACTTTAGCGGATAATTTAAGTTGGTAGTTCCGGCTATAAATAACATATTCCCTTGCGTTATGCTAAAGGCAGCCTTGCACGGCGAATAATTGTGTACATAATTATTAGAGTTTGTTAAAAAGGTGGTACCGGATGGCAATAGCGTAGCGGTAGGGCCGTGGGGGAGGGGTAATTTTCAACTGGTAGTCGATCTCGACAGTACTGCGAGAGAGTTCAAAGCGACAGTACGCTGCACGCCAAATAAGTACGCGGAGATGGGACGCCCAAAGGGTGTAACGTTCCCTTCGAATGTGAATAAATATCTCGGGCATTTCCCTGGATTAGAATATAGAAGTCCGCATACTTATTGCACAATATGCAATAACGGATTGCTAAGTCGCGATAGGTTTGAATGTAGAAAACATTGTAAAAGTAAACGTCATGTAGTGAATTTAAGAAACAGTATTCCATACTGGCAATTTTTGTACTTTCGTCTTTTTTGGGCTAAGTACGTTCCCTCATGGAAGCTGCCAACATCTATGCAATTACGATACAATTTGCCACGTATGCAAGGTACAGTAAAGGAATGTATAAAAGACGAGTTGAGAAATAATAAAATCTGCCTATGTGTGGATGAAACAACTGATGCTCAGAAACACAGCGTCATTCATGTTGTAGCGCGTCCTTTAAAACGTGATGGTCCACCAGCTTCATTGTTGTTATCCAGTAAACCGTTGTCAAGATAATAAAAGATTCGTTGAAAGAATTTTGTATCACAGGAACCCAAGTCACAATGTTCGTTGCTGACAGAGCCGCAACAATGCTGAGAGTTGGTAGGATGTTGAAAATATGCTTTCCGACTCTTCTTCACATAACATGCCTCATACACGCATGTCACCTCGTAGGAGAAACCATTCGAAAGAAGTATTCGATGGTGGATAAGTTCATAGCATCTACCAAAAAAGTGTTCATCAAATCTCTCAAACACATCCGTGTATTCAAACAATTGTGTCCGAAATTACCATCATCACCTCAACCTGTAATAACGCGATGGGGAACATGGCTCCAGGCAGTATCTTACTATCGGAAATATTTTTCACAAGTGAAAAATGTTATCTTGAAAATTGATTCAAATGATTCTGCAGCAGTTCGAGATAGTCGGCAACATTTTTCCAATTCGGACGTTCAACAACAAATAGATGAAAGTTCCATGAACTACTCTGAAGTTGCACAAGCTATTGAGTCATTTATCTGCACGAGACGCATTAAATTGCATAAACAATTTACAAGCCGCTCCAGAAAACTTGACGAACACTATAGGAGTCGATGTTGCTCAAAAATTTGGTGCAATTTTAAGGAAAAATCCCGATTTACAAAAGGTTCGGTCTATAACTAAAAATCAAGAGTGCCCAGATGAGGAAAAGGAATATCTGACATTTGCAAATCTTACTTCACTGGATGTCGAACAATCATTTTCGAAGTATACGACAACATATTCACAACACCGTCGACGGCTGAATGAATCGACAATGGAAGCATTGCCGATGTTGCAATTCTACGCAGCTTACCAGGGCGGTTGCCAATTGCCACAGTGGATATCAAGACGACAGGAAAAGGTAACAATATTATTTTTCACTAATATTGTATATTACGTACCTACTTTTATGCGATGCGCCACTGCCGGTACCGCCTTTTTAACAAACACTAATAATTATGCGTACTTCGTTTCTTGAATTCCATATTTGTCATATAATTGTACGTGTCATGCAGATATCGTGTGTATACGCTTACACATGGCTTCTATATAACTTTGCTTGAATGATATTGCTGATTTACACGATCCATAATTTTGATGTGCATAATCCTGCACGGAAGTATGTGTCGTGTAAAACAGCAGAAATTGGCGAATATGTCCTTTATTGCTGGAACTGTCAACTTAAATCATCCGCGAAATTTAGAAAAAAGCGAAGTGGGCACACGAAATGCCTCATATGCAACGACGCATTAGTAATATTCGGGAAATTTTGCTTTAATTTGTTTTACTATGTTCGTTTTTCAAGCTTACGGTTTGTCTAATTTTAATTTTAATAGAATAAAGTCAATAAAAATTTGCTTTGGAAAAACACTCAAACAGGTCAACTTTTGTTTTTCATTGTACATTTTCGTCTAAAGATATCATACATCCTTTATTAACGTGTTGAAAGCCGTATAAGATTCTAAATACATTTGATATAAACCTTATAAATTCGACTGCTTTTCTAGGAATTATTATTTAACTAAGAAACTAAAGCTACTTGTCAAAGTTATTTTTTATGAAACAATGGGCACATTCAGCAGACGCAAATGTTGTGGAATAGATGAGTGAACAACCAATGAAAATCCACGGTTATCTACTCAACTGTAATAACTGGGTCTGCTCAACTTAGCCAATAGCAAATTGAGGTTGAAAATGTTCTTCTATAAATTCACAATATCCCTGATGATTTTGGAACTCCCGTAAAATTCATGAATGATATCCGGTTGAATGGCATTTACACAACAGTTATGGAATTTGTGAACCTTCATACAAAATAAGAACTTAATTGTGTATTATGTTATAAAGGTTCGAAGTAAAAATAACTCGGCAGAACTGAATCTACTGTTTCTAATAACACTTCCTTTTAACGATTGTGGCAGGAGTAGGAGTTGCGCGTTCGAATCCTACTAAGGTAAACCACGAGTCGCTATTCGCACGTTGACGAATAATTGCGCTCCATCGTTTACGACATGGGTGGGCGGTGCGTTTGCGGAGTAGTAACGAAGGTACACCTTACAGGCTAGAGGCTCCTGTGGTAATGACAAGCGTAGTAGCTTAATACACTGTTGAACCGGCAGCACACATAAAAAAAAACATTCAGTGGTAGTCTTTTTTTAATAGCAACTAAATACAGGTGATATATCGTCCGATTAAAAGTGGCAACTACATATCAATGACCACTTAGTTGCAGCATAATTTGTCTTTCTGCAATATCAAAAAAGGTCCTACTCATAAATTTGTCAACGATACTTATATTAAATATTCACACAGAAGCGAAGCGATTCAATATATAGATAAATTGAGATTGGAGATAAACACATTAACCCAAGTTTAACAAACCCAGAGAGGTTATGTCTTCTTGTTTTATTTGGAAATAGCTTATAATGTAGCAATTTTTGTACGTCAGTACTAATGGATTTAATTCTACTTATTTGGTCATCGACGTTATTTGATTTGTTGACATACCATGTTATATAAAATGTATTTACGATCTTGTTTAGTTAATAAATTAGGGGTTTCTATTCAAGAAAATAATGTATGGCATCTATTACACGTTTTTAATAAAAAAAGTACCTGTAAAACCAGCAAGAACGGATAATTGGAGTTTTACTGCATACGCAGTTATGATATCCAACTGGATTTTTTTTGTAAATTGAAGGTTCCGATACATAGGTATCTTTGAAGATGATATTTTAGTTTTCTTACACACATTAATTCCACAATAATGAAGGATTTGCAAAAGCGATAAAAAGAATCAAATACAAACCTGAATAAACTAATTTGTTCCGCTGTTTTTGCTCCTACGGTGTGCAATCTTTGTAATTCCTTTATGTTACCTTTATTTAATATTCGTAAAATCTCAGATTTATGCACTTCAACTTTTTGTACCTTTGTAGCTGATTTGGAAGTTGATGAACTAAAAATAAACAGTAATAAACCTCGTGTATTTGAGAAAAATTGTTAATTTCACTATATAAGAACAATATTTTACTATGTGTAACTAATTAATTAAGCAGTATAAAAAATATAGCTACAGTGTAACAATGTACGTGGTTTTGTTTAAGATTTCGATACATACCTTCCAAAAGTTTTATATGAATCGAGACTATATTTGTCGTTGGTATTGTTGAAGTTAACGCCCGTTTCATTGACAATCGAATGCTTCTTCTTTGAGCAAAAACAGGGAAAGTTTTAATTGTATTTTCGTCAAATATATCTTCCTGGCTTGTATCTATAATGTCCTCCGATGTTTTAGATATATTACTTATTCGTGAAATAGAGCTATCATTGAATTCAAAACTCTCATCTTTATTTGACTTCTTCAAACTAAATTTTTGTATGCGATTCTGTTTATTTTTATTCTTCTGTAATAAACTAGACCGTAGTTTTCGAGGCGATACATTTTCTCCGGATTCAGTGTTTCTGGTACTTCTTCTAGTACTCTTTCGTGCATTAGTGGGCAAATCTCTTCCCTCATTATCGTTTCCATTTGCGTTACTTTTGTCAAAATTTAATAAGTTCGATTCATTTTCTATTAAACAAGTGTTGGAATATTCATTTCGTGGGTTTTTAGTTGTTTTTGTACTTCCAATCATACTTAAACTGCTTTCAGAATTCCAGCCTTTATTAAATAAAGTATTCATACCAGCTCTTTTCACTGACAACCTAACACTTCTTCGCACGTGATTTTTTTTTTCTCGTGAATCATTCAGTATTGACTTTCTAGACTTAACCGAATT
>JAROYE020000125.1:0-25866 GCA_029619315.2 Dynastes maya
TTTTTTTTTTTTAGGGGAAATTCTTTGGGTTTTAAAAAGTTATATTGAAAAAAAGAAAGTTCAGATCAATTTTGAGGCTGAGTGGTTTCATCGCTTTAAACTAGAAACTGTCAGACAGTATATAGCTCGGTAACCTTTACGGAGTTGAGTAGGCTTTGTATATTCTGAAAAAAAGGTTTCTGCGTTTTTGTTTTTAGTGCTTGTGCTTTTTAAAGTGGAACAATTTGCCTCACAATACATAATTTGCCCCGTTGGGGGACAAGTTGTTACGTTTTTCAATGAGTTATTAACATCCTATATCTTTCTTGATAAAATAAATTTACTTACTTGTTATTTTAATATTGTAACCTGGCTACTGCCCTGTTTAGATAAGAAGTCAACTCTTATCTCGTATATCAGCAGGTGCGACTTCTTGCCATAGCAGGACAGAATAATAGTTATAAGTAGAGCGAGCCAAGAGCGCCACGCGCCAGGTTCGCAATCAGGCTGCCGGGCGCATATATGTATGTAACTGGGAAATTTAATTGAAATTATTAGGCGAGGACCAAAACCCTGTCATTACGTCGGGACGCGCAATTCCCCCTCATTTTGGGTGTTCTTTTGAAAAATGGGGCTTGTTCACAGTGGGCCCCACTAAAAAAAAAAAGTTCTTCATCGCGGCTACGAACAAACAGCGCGCTTTTCTTTACGGATACGCCTCTATTCATCAACAAATGACGGTCGCAGAGTTATTTTTGCCCCACTTCGGGGCTACAAAACAGCGTCGGGTGCTGCTTTATGATTATTCTAACTAACTTTTAAAAAATAAACGGCCATTACCACAAAAGTTAAAAAATTTTCTTAGTGTTTTTGTGGTTTACACTACAATGGGGTAAAATTTTCGTAAAGTTTAAAAAGAACTACGTGCGGGGAGCAAACGTGATTGTGAAAGCAAAAAAATACGCACACCACAGAAAAAAGAAATGGTGTGTCACAAAAACGTCAATTTAAATTGAATTGCTTTTGACGTTTTTGGTATGTGGTCAACCACTTCGTAACTTGAAAAAAAACATTTCGAAATTCGGGGGTACTAAAATCCGGTGGATACTACCATCTCGGCAGCGTTACGGAAGATATTCCACGTACTTTAAAATTTGAAAATCGAATTAAAGCCAAATTTAAAAATAAACCTGTGGCTATGTCTTGTAGCACAGATTGCAAAAAAAAATTTTTTTTTTGAATATAATGTGCGCTTTTTTTGATCCTATTAAACCAAAATTTTGCAATTCTATTACCAGCAGAAGATTAAAACAGTGGTACTAGTAAAAGCAATTACGGCCGTAGTTCTCGAACGTTACAAAAATTTCAAGTGCCCAACCAGTCAACTGTTGTTGTTCATGACGAGGTCAGCAAAAATGTGTAGTGTAGGCCGCCCCCTTAAAGAAAAGTGTGAAGGACTTTACATGTACGTAAAAAGCCCTGTTTTACATTTTGTGGCACAACTATTCGAGAGTTTTTCCCCGGGAGGTGTGCATTAATACAAAAAAAAAAGTTTTTCTCAAAATTTCAAAGGGGAAACTAGGGCGTTCCACGGTTTCCCGGGTTCGAAAAACCACCCACCCCATTCTTACGCTTTTGGGGAACGGGGTTAAAAGCCGTTTTTTTATTATAATAAACTTTTCAAGAAGTCAAATCCGTTTTTTGAAATTCGTCCCTGCCGAAGCTAGAGCTATTAGATGACCAGAAGGGATTTCTCATATTTCTTTAAACACATCTAAAGAATATTAGCACAATTCAAAGGGGTTAGTAGACGGATAGAAAATTTGAAAAATTCTGGATTGTCGTTGGTAAATCAGTACAAGTCGTGGACGAAGTTGTACTTGTTCACAGTAAAAAGATGCAACAAGTGGACGAGTTTGCTAAGTTCGATAGTTTTTTAAAAAAATCCGGACTACACGAGATTAAACAATGTGCGTGGGGCATCTGCAATTCCTTACTAAGTCTAAAGATTTTTTAATTTACGCCTGTCTTCGGTAGACGTGAAGGGTCGTTTTCGAAATATAAAATTTTTTTCGTCCGGCGAACACCCTTTCACCGGGCAATGTAAAATTATCTGAGGGTGCAATTTTTTTAAACCCCACCCATTATTAAAGGATAGAATTTATTTTTTATATCTTTATTTACGTACTTTTATTAATCAACAAAATAAAAAAAGCGTTCATTTCTCGTTTTTTTCCTTATTACCCCCATTTACAACGCAACCGTTTTAAATCAAAAAAAAATCATAATGAAATAAAACACCCAGCGTGTAATATATATTATATTATATATATATTGTAAACGTACTTTAGACCCCGATATTTGTGGGGTCGCGGGAGATCCCGGGCCTTAAACGATGAGTAGAAGAGTATACCTCCCCCTTTTTTAATTCTATTTGTTAAGCCAGCGCCCCAAAGAGGGTAAAAAATTCCTAAAAATTTAAAAAAAGTTGGGTATGAACATGCCCTTTTGGAACCCAGATATAACACGGTATTATTTGGAACCCGACTGTTTTTGTTTATATCTTAGGTAGTTATGGGCCCCGAAAAGTTGCCAACCTCCATCTGTGTTTCTTTTTTTCTTTTAACTACGATCTATCTTATGCGCGTCCGCAAGTGGAATGCGCAACTGACTTGCCTGTAAATGTTATTTACTTGAAATGCGTTTATTTTGAATATTTATTGATCATTGTTTTTTAGTGATATAAAAGGGAAAAAAGGGAAAACCAGAAAAAAATCGGGAAAACCAGAAGAACAAGGCCAATGCCTTGCTTCTATCGGAATAACTAAAATGGTGAATTACTGTTACGTTTGTTCCCTTTTAAAAAGGGGGAAAAACCGGATACTTAAAAATTTAAAATTAAAAATCATTTAAAGAAGGAAGGGGAAATGTAGGGGTTTTTTAAACAAACCCAGTTTTTGATAGTTGTAATTGATGAAGTCAAATTTTTCCCCAAAATTTTCCCGCCGTACTTTTCACATAATCCCTTTTTGAAAAATTTTGCGCCACTAATGTGATACGTACCTATTAACAGACTCCCTTGTTTTTTGGGAAAAATGCCCTATAGCTTTATTTTTCTTGGCTGCTTTTTTTTTCTTGAATTTATCAGTTTTTAAAAAATTTTGCACAATGAAAAACAAATGTTTTCCCCTTTCAGCACACATTTTTTTCCTATCGCTATTTCGTGTCGCACATTTAGCCCTCCGTCATGTTACTCCCGTTTCCGAATAGTCTTGTAATATTGTAACATTCCCCCAGTTTTTCGGGATTTTCCTGTTTTTGTTTTCTTGGCCCCCCCATATTTTTTTTCTTTTTTCTATTTTAAGAGATGATCCCCCCAATCTTTAATGATTATAGAATATATTCTTCATCGCTAACCCCTTTGTATTCCTTCTTCACAAAAAAAGTCAACACAAATTTACTAAAGTTCATTTTTTAGTCCATATTTTTTTGGGAAAAGACACGAAAAAATATTTTAAAAAATGCATTCTTAAAAAGCTGAAATTTTTTTTACGCCTTTCTCCAAAGGGAAAACGTTACATAACCCCATACAAAAGAGCGGACACATTTCATTTTTTTCACCCCCAAAATATGGGAAAATTTTGATGAGGGATGGATTAATTATACGCCATAAAAAATTTAGCTTAATTTAAATTTATATCTAGTCCTTTCTAATCCGTATTTCGTTTTGCCTTTTCTTGTAAATTCCCAAAGGGGTTTCCAAAATTCTAGTTTTTCTCTTCAGGTTTTTATTGGGATCCCCGTGGCACTATAAGTTAGTATTTCCCTACAAATAGTATCAAAAAGTATCATTTTAGTTGTCGCGGAAATTTTTTTTTTGCTTATCACGTTTTTATTCCATCGCATGATAATTTTCACGTATTCCCCAAATATTTTTTTATTTTTTTTTTCATGGTTAACGTTCTTTTTTCTTTTTGGGTATTAACCTCCTTTCATGTGGGCCTTATCATATTATTAAATTTTGACTTTCCTGTCATAATCTGTATCATCTGAACAGGGACTTCGACTCTTGACACAATTTATAAAGGCAAAAACGCTCAGTAAGGTCTTTTGCATTTCCCCCAAGTTCAAATGTGTCGTCAATATTCTAACCCTTTTTGGGCCGCTCGACTCTCGTCTAACCCCTTGGGAAATTTGGCCCTTTCCATTTAATTTAAACTGCAAAAAATTTTGCTGTCACTCTATTATAGCTTGATATTTCCCATTTTTGCCCCCCTTCTTTTCTTCCCCCCCTTTCATGTTTTATCCTTCTTCCTGACAAAACCCCCCTACTCTGGGCTCTTTTTTTTGCAGTGTTTATTTTTGTTGGGATTGTTTTCCCTCTGCATTGTTTCATCATGCGTTTTTCGCATCATTCGTAATAAAATTAAACTTTCCCTCCTTTTATCATATTCCCCTTGTTTTCGTTTCCTGTTTTTTGCCTTTTTTACTATCCTTTTTTTACTTTTGATCAAATTGCTTCCTTGATTTTTATAACCCAATTTTTTTAAATTTTGTTTTTTTTTTCCTTCTATATTTCCCTTTTATATTTTAAAATTATTTTTCACTCAATTTCTTTCCCCTTAATTTTGTTTTTTTTGTTTGTTTTTTAATTTTTTTTAACTATAATTTTTTTGCTTTATAAATTTGTTTTTTAATGTTTCTCTGGCAGCTTTTAGAAGATTCTCTAAAAACTTATATTTTCCTTTTCTACATTTCTCGTTTTGGGCTCCGGGACTTTTATAAAACTATATCTCTTTTCTCCTTCCCCAACTGTATTTCATCACTTTCACTCGCTCTTTTGATTTCCCCTTTATCTTTTCGCTTTTTAATTTTTGCCCTAGCCTGTAGTGATCGGAAATGTCCCCTGGTCCCTTTAAAACTCACGTCCCCAAAACCTTTCCTTTTTTTTTTTTTAAACTGTGACTTCTATGCTTCTTCTGTAATTGATGTTTTTCGAGTAATCGTTGTTTCTTTAATATGGAAAAGGTGTTTTATCTCTAGGTTTTTCAAAGGGAAATTTCCTTAATTTTTTACTTACTATTTATCTTTTCCCCCTTCTGTTGACCAACCATTCACTGCCTTTTCATTTCTCACCCCACAATTCAAATCCCCAAAACTGATTTAATTCTTTCAGATATCAAAAATCCTCCACTTTCACATTACATCCATTTGGTACCGAATAATAAAATTTTTCTAAAAAATCGTCACTAGTTTAAAAAAAATTATTCATTCCTTCCACTGTAATTCTTTAGTTATCATGTTGTTTTTTTATTTTCTACCGTTCCCACTTATTTTCGATATAGAGAGATATTATAAAAATAAGAGCTTATGAAAAAATATGTTTGGGGTGTAGGGTTTCTAAAATTAAAAAAAACAAAAATTATGCAAATCTTTAACCCTTTCGAAAAGGATAACTTTTATATAACACACCTATTAAATATAAATCCTGAGGGAAATTAAAATTTTTTGAAATTTGTAGGCAAAGAAAATGACAAAATAAAAATTTCAGTATCTGTTCCACTTACCAGGGAAAAAGAAAACACTATTTCGGCCCACAAATATTTTAATTTATTTTTCCCCGCGTCTATATGAAACAATCTTTGCTGAAAATTTTCCGAAAACTGTGTTATAATTTTATTTGAGGGAAACTGAAAGATTGTTATATTAAAACGATGTAAAAAACGAGAACAATAACCTTTAGGTTAAAGCTTTTAGAGTAGAAAATCCCGGGGGGGGAAAAAAAAATCCCTACCAACATACATTTTATATCAAAGGGATGTTATGGAACCCCCGCAGTTTTGCCCAAATTTTGGGGTCAAAAACTCCCTGTTATCTATTTGTATTACCCTATAAAATTTGATCAGGGGGGCCCCCACATGGTCCTTCCCCCGGAACTATTTTTCATTTTTATAGGAAGTTTGCTTGAGCCCCCCGGAAATTTTAAGTTTTAGGGGCTACTGACATTTCCCCATTTAAAGCCGAGATACACCGATACGTGTTGAGCCGACCCCGGGGCAACAACGTAATTTTTGGCTCCACAGCGACCGAATTATCATTTAACGGGGTCATCAAAGACTGTTTTAATTGTCTATATATATATTATATATATATATAATATATTATAATATCCCCTCTAATTACTAAAAAATTTTTTGCGTCAGCTTTTTTTTTTACTCTTGTTTTAATTTCGAAATATACATATCTGCTGTACTCCATATCGCTATTTACTAAGCGGCCGTTGCGCCTGATTCCGATTCTGTTGGTGGGCAATTTGGCCCGCTCTAGTTTAAGTTTTTATATTATCAAAAATTTAAAACATGTAAAAGTCATTATGTATACTTTCTCTTCCTGCTAAAAGTAGCCATGGGGGAAATTTTAAAGACTTTCGTCTTTGGGTATCATTATCATTGATTTTTGCTGCAATTTTTTTAAACCTCAATTTTAATAGATTTAAAACACACAATAAATTTCCTTGATACAGTTTTTTTTGTTTAAGAAAACCTATTTATTATAATAAAGTGTTTATCTTATTGAATGGGGGCAAAGAAACCCCAAAAGAAAGTTGCGGTTTTGTCGATTGTGTACGTTTTTTTTTTTTTATCGTCACAGCGTCGACAATGAGTTAATGCATCCATTTTCTTGTATAGGATTAATCGTTAGCGTTTTCCTGGTTCGATTTTTAACTAACACTATTCTATAAGGCCACCAATGTACAATACTTGAATTCTTGTGCTTAAATTTTTTTATAGCTTAGCATGCTGTCCACTAACTTTTTCAAATGCCTGAACATTCTTTGAATCAATTTGAAGTTATATAAATCTATTATTATGCACTTATTCATTGCTGTATGTTCATATAAGTTCATAGTTATGTATCATAACAGTAAAGTTGAAATGTATAGTGCAAATAGCATTCTTTCCAGGAAGATTATTTCGATAAATATATATATGCATTTTAAAGAAAGCAATAAAATGAGTATTTCTGCTATCTTAATTGCAAATGGTTTAAAATGCTTCCTTCGTACAACGCTTTCCAAATATGCAACACTGAAATATGACAAATACGTTAATTTTTGTAAATTTTGGAGTAACTAGGTTTTAAAAGGTGATTAGTTCAGTTTTGTTCACATAATTAACCTAATGAATAAAAGGGTAGCAATTGTTTTTGCTTAGAATTTTTCAGCAATTGCTTACATTACTATGAATAAAAATTTAAGCGATTGCTTTGCAATGCTTCTAGCAAAAGCTTTTGCTTGAAACAATCTTAATTATCTACGAATTGCAATTGCTAACATTTTTGAACAATTGTTAAACACCATGCTAGACACAAACTTTTGCTTTCTCGTACTACATTTGACGTTGGCAATTGATTGAGTGTGGTTACAGTGGCAGAGTTCATTAATACTCGTAAAGAAAAATTATGCAGTGTCTGCAAAAATTTCGAAGCGATGTAGTCTAGATCCACAAGTTATATCGATCCAGTTCAAAAAGTGGTTGAGTTGCTGTGCGTGTAAAAATCATTTTGGAACAGCTGAATAACCGCGTATCCGACATGGCACATGTAAACAGATGACAGCTCTAATATATAAATAAATTAACAAATATCGGTACTTGATTATGTGTTTGCGTGTTACTGACAACTCTCAATCACTGTGGTAGTGTGTATGCAGAAACACGATCTAGATGAAATTGTGTGCACTCAATAACAGGTACTGTGCGCGGTCGATTCGCGTGCGTGACATGCCCAAACCTAATCACTGTGAAGAAATTATAGTGCGAGCTGAACAGTCAGCTGTGGCCTCAAGCGACTTATATTGTTATACACCTCACAATTAGCGGCTGTGACAATTCGTATTGCTGGCTCTCTCAATTCAATGGTAAAAGACTTTAAATGCCTTAGCTCATTCTAACAGTATGTAATCTTATTGCATAGGATATATCTCTTTACACTCAAATCTTTGAGTCTCTCAGTGGCCAGTTTCTGTGTTCGATAAATAGAATTTTCAAGATATGATAAAACATCATTATGTATATTAAAAGTGCACAGTCATCTGTACGCTGAATGTTTTATTGATCTATTTGCTCGTGGCTGAACATCAAATCGTACCCTGGGGAGGTTCATAGCATTCATGTGTGGCAAAATCTTAGGAATACCCCACAGCAAAATTCCTAATAAAATGTTTTCACAGGGGGCGACTAAGGTTGTAATTTTATATGAAAGCGGGAATAGGTTTGGGGCAATCCAATGGCAAATTTGTTTTCTCCCTTTGTTATAACACGTCTGTGCATATTGCTTATTTTGGTGGGGTGTGGTGAGGGGGAAGAAATATGTTTTTTCGCTTGTCTCGTTCAACACAAAAAACTGCGGTGAATTGCATCACTAACACCCAATTCTACACTGTTCTTGTTAGTTCCCTTCGCGTCCCACATGTGTTCATGTTACATTCCTGCTCTCTCTGAGGGTATGTCCTCTCACTTTATTGTTCACACTATGGGTACAGTTCTCGATTATTCAACTCCTTGTAGGGTGTGTGGTCAGGTGTAAGCTCACCACCCGCGTTACAGTGTCATGTGAAGCACATTTGCTGTATTGCGTGAATACACTGTTACAGTTTTTAATAATATCGCAAAAGCAGCTAGACGAACTGTCCGCTTCGAGTTACGTAAATTTGGTGGCTACGGAGTGTTGGGGAAACCAGTCCGTAAGAGGTTAAGTAACGTCCCTTGCCGCACACTTTGTGTGTATCATCTGTGTTATGTTAAGGAAATAGGAAAACGTGTATCGTGATTAGTGAATAATTATTTATCTATTGCATACGGATGTAGAGATGTATACTTTTTACAACTCTCATCTCTTACGTACAAGCTCAAGTTGGTCGGCATACACCTGAAATAGTGATACACAACAACAGATACATTGTTTCAAAGTTATCCTATCTATATATAATGTACTTCAATATATACACAAGCGATATTTAACAATTAAACTCATTTGAATCCATATCAATCAACTCACTCTGACATGGTTGGAATTGTGTTTGATTAATCGTGTTTTGTCGGGGGTGTGGGTGACATACACTGTTATTGGTGTTCATTAAACCATCGACAACAAATGTATATGCACTCATATTTTGTTTTCGCGACGTACCTAACGGCGACATTTTTAAAGCAAACTACTCAACGTACACATTACGCAATATATTACTAACAGCCTACATATACACAAGAACTACCTCTCTGTAATAACCGACACATCTCGATTAGTACTGTGTGACGACTGTGTGTGACACGCCGTGTGAATGTAGAATCCTCGCCGACGCCCACCATCAATCTACTACACTGACCATGTTACCGGCTGTTTGCCCTGTACTACGCTTTTGTGTGAATGTATATACAATAGTTCTCCTATGGGTCTAGACGAAACTATTGATATACAAATGTTCTATTCTCTCGCTCTCTACGATTTCAAAAATCAAAAATACACTTGACCACTAAACACCGTATAATATCATGCCAAAACGTGTCGAACATAAAATGATTTAATATCTTAAATCTCTTATCCATAATGACTGTCCATTAGAAAGAAGATTCTCTATGCTTAGCCTCTGTGTGTGCTTATAGTGACTTTTCCCATGATATTAATACTACATATCCTCCTTTCCTAAGTTTATATTTACTCTTCTATACCACATTATTGGTTGTGTCTAATATTATCTATACTGTTTAGAAAATTTAGCACGCTATGACAGGTAGGCGGTAACACTCGCATTGTCCTACTTTACTAGCTGTGAATATTTAGAATTACGTGTACTGTTATTCTTCTCTTACCATTCACTCTAGAGGTTCGAATCTGTAAGTTTCTATATACAAATCTTCATCAATATCTATTTGTGTTTGGTGAAAGCTAATATACCCTAATATAAACTCAATCATGTGTACGGGCTGTGTGCACCGGAATAATAGTGCTATCTGTCTGTCTTACTAACTGTCTCTCACAAACCCATCTATGCGCCCCCTTCCCCTGTCCTCCATCTCTCTCACTGGCTCGGTGAATACGGGTGCCGACACTAATTGTTTGTAGTGATCGCTGTGTGACCGGTCTTTTTTCAGTAAATTTTGACCTATTCTTAATGAATTAATGTTGCACTTATCGAGTTTTTCGAACATTCTCTCCTGCACATAAATGTGTTCTAAACATGATGTATTAGCTCGTACCGTTCTAGGTGTTACACTAACTCGTTAGCTTTGGGGTGAGAAGTGGTATCAACTCCACAAAATTGCCTAGGATTAGATTCTCCGGCTAAGTTCGCTATACTATCTCTTATTGATTTACGATGTGTCTCTACTCAATACTGTGTACCACTCCGAATATACAACTAGATAAAACATTAGTTGTCATATATATGTCTAGTTGTTGATGTTGGATTATATATCTGTCAACACACACATGGCTTCACGTGAGAAGTTGTCCTCTCGCGTGTGAAGAATGGGTGGGAACAGAACGGGATGTGTCTAATAAGTGGGGGAATGTGTGAACAAGTGGGGTGGGCGGGGGAAGTGCACGGGGCAACCGCTGATCGGTCCAGAGAAATCCAACTCCCGTTTTGCTTTAAACTCCGTAATAAGTGTTGCTCTGTGGGTGGGGGGCTCCAGGGTGGGTGTTGAGAGGGGGGTCTCAGCGGGTGCACGGTAGTCTTGTACAGGGTGGTGCAGGATGGTGCCGGCTCACCTATCGTGCTTTGTGTTTCTGTACGACTCACATAGGAGCAAGGCGGTAGTACGCGACGATGGGGAGGAAACACAACGGAAGGTGCGGGGAAGTGGGATACAACGCTGTGTGTGGCTGGTGGCAGGCGTGCTCGCCGCGGGATCCCGCGCACAACTAGGACACGGTGCCAAGGGCCAGGGGCGGGGAAGGGAGGGAGGCAGCAGAAGCAGGGGCAGAGAGGACAAAGAGCACTCAGGGTGACAGGGGAGGGGCAGGAAGCACATAAGGAGAAAGTAGGTGAGGAAACAGCATGGCGGGGCGGGTGAGAAGCATGGGCGGAGGTGGGAGGCCGAGGCCCCAAAGCCGAAGGGGCGGGACATGAGGGAGGCACAAGAGGATGGGGGGCGGCGTTAAGAAGAACCACAGCCGGGATAGGATCTCAATAAATACATAGCCAGGGATCGCGTTCTCGACAGCGGGGGTGGTGTGTCAGGGATGTGTGTGCAAGGAGGGGGGAACCACAAAAGGGCAGAGGGAGAGTGCATAACAGCTGTGGCAGGGTGACGCGGACAAGCAGCAGCAGGTGAACAGCGAAGAGCCAGCCTAGAAAAGGACTGGAGGACAGAAGGGTGGTTGAGAGAAGACACTACTATCACTCACTCTCATCATCAGGCTCGGTGCTATCCATAAGGGCGGGGCAAGACACGTCAACGGGGGGGTGGGGGAAGTGATCAGGAGAGTAAGGTTGTACAGGGTTGGTGGATCGGTGAGACATGGAACAACAGGTGTGTGGTAAGGGCAGAGGACAGGCATCGAAAATGTCGGTGTGAGTTGGAATGGGTTGACGCTCGTACAGGTGGCGACAGAGACAGCTCACAGGCAGCAGAGCAGAGTGGGACGCAAGGAAAGAACGAACGAGCGCGAGGTAGACGTAAGTGGTGGGCGGGGGCCTCGGGACGGAGCGGGCAGAGGGTCCCGTGGAGTGAGGAGTCCCCGAAGGGGAGCATAGATAGATGAAGGTGAAAACAAGATAGTGAGACTGTGTAGTCGTGAGAGGACACATGTGGTCCAGTCGCTAGGTGCGCACGAACGTACCGGACAGCATTCACCCGGGCGGGCAACCTACAATATATTTATGTTGAACATGCTCAGTCAATCTTATGTGTGTTCCGCGAAAAGTGTACTCGATCGGGCATAGCCAAGGGTACTGGTACACACACGGTCTTTATGAGCGTGCGTGTGCGGGATAAGTGATGCGTGACGGTAAGACAGAACAAGTAAAGGGAGGAGATAGTACCGGTTTAAGTAAACGAAACACTGGTATACGAGCTGGTAACATGTGACAGATATACGACAATGACATCAAACACATCCCGTACATTCGCAGAACGATCAAAATAATATGAAGCATTATATGAGACAATCAAGACATATTGGCAAACTGTAATTATTGTACGCAATAATAAATCACATCGGTTTGTCCTGTTTGACTCTAGTGGGGGGATTTTGTTACCTGCGAGTGCGATCATTTCCGTCTTTGTTTGTTTCGTCTATACACTTTTTGTCTGTCTAAGATAGGTGGTTGAGTTGTTATATCCTTGTGTAGGGTAGATCATGTGATCATCAAAGGATTTATGGTCCCGCATAGAGCGTGTGGTGGGGTGACAACGAAAGAGCTCAGGTGGTGAAGATTATGCGAGTGTGGTGGGGGTGGGAGGAACATGGCATGGGGGGGGAAAAGACAGAAAGAAGAGTACGGGGAGTAGTAGGCTGATGGTGTGTTGTGGAGCGCATAGGGACGGGCAATAGGCCAACATGGAGTCACAGTAGGCCCGAGACGGGCGGGGCAAGGGGGGGAAGAGGGGAAGTAGGAGAGCGGTAAACAAGAAGGGGTGCGGGGTCGTCCGGACAGGCATAGACAAAGACGAAAGGCGACGGAAACCAGACGCGCAATCGCAATGGATTCATGGCGGTACTGTCGTGGGTTGTGGGCTGACGCGCGAACAAAGCTCGATCACTCTCAAGTCGGCGACGCGTCACAAGATGGCAATCGAAAGCAGGGACCAGGGTCCTAGTTCAGGGAGCATACCTCTGGGTGTATAATACAGTGCGAACCAGACCGGTGTATAGTGTGTCTGCAGAGAACGGGTGTAAGAAGGGGGCGTCTGACCAATGCCTAGATACAGCCATCTGAAAAATGGTGGTTGCGGCGATGTGGGAGGCAAAACGAAGATACCTGAAGGGCCAGGTAGCATAATATCAATTCTCTTCTACTCCTATATCTCAGACACTACGATTTGATAGGTGTACGTATTAGGAATAATATAGAAGAATGTGTGTACACCTGAAGGAGGTGTCATGTCTGAGTAACAGTAATCTCCATTACTAGGCTGATCCATTTTAAACTCGTGCACTTTATCATATCTTGTGTCTACAGCGTATCTCCTGCAGATAAAATTTCATGTCTCGAGATACTTTTCTCAACATGTTTATAATAACCAATTTTTTAAATCTATATTCTGATAACTTCGCGTCGGCAATAGGCTGCTTCTCTTTCGCTAGGTCGACCGCAGGTAAATTATTACTTATATATGCCTCGCACTCTGTGTTGCTGACAGTAATCTCGTCACAAAATACGCCTCCTATAATACTACAGGTCTATAGTGTTTTCTATGTTATTGTCTGTATGTTTATTTTGTCATATGCTAAACTGAATAAGACTGCCTCTACATTATATACTTTTCTTTTTCTTATTTTCACTCCTTTTCTATGTCACTTATACGAGGGGAAATGTCCATTCAATACAAGTCACACAAATCTGTGGTTGATAGTGCTGCGTGCAAATTATGTGCAGAGAGCTATTTGTCCTCGGTTAATCCTTTCATTTGGGATGGGCACAGCACTTCCGCTTAAATGATAAGTGCAAGTGCTACAGTTGACGTGCGCGTGTTGGACGCAGGCAGTGTTGCGAAAACATGCGACCAATAGCTGCGATATAGTGATCTGCCTCGGCAGCACCACCGTGCTGGCTTGTGCGTTTTATTTCATGGTCCTACAACAGGGATATCACCGTGGCATACAATGTATGCGTCTTATATGAAAATGTGTCTCCTGTTTTAACGGTGGAAAATTACGCGTAAGCCGTGTATCAACGCGGGTCTAAGATCAAATTATGCTCACTCTAAGTGCGCTACACCTTATACTGTTGTTGGTACGGTCAGCGTGCGCTCAGTTATTGCGTGTCATCGATGCAAGACCTTCGTGACATACAGAACATATTGTACAGACGATGATTCCGAACTCGTACAAGTATGGGTACAGCAACTAGACAGAATAAGTGCAACTGTGAACGAGGGTGTTTCTCATGGGTTATAGGGCCGTCGATTACGGTATTGCGTGCTACTAGATTTTGAAATCTCTTTCGAACTAACACTACAGTTTGCTCCACCGTGGTTCCGAGCTGACGTGACTGACCGAGGAACACAGAAGGGTCACCGACACTAGGGCTGTCACTTAGCAATCACTCGCTGGTACGATCAGAGGGAAGGGGAGACTGATCGCCTCTCACCGAACTTGTTACTGGGGGATTCTACTCATGGTGCACACACTATCACACCCAGGAACAAACGCGTGCGTAATGCGATGGAACAGCCTTCTCTCGCAGTACAACAAACGACATTCAAGGTTGTGCCCTAAGATGGCTAAGGGTGTTAACAGACATAATAAATGTTATGGGGAATAATCACAGCACAAGGTGTGTGAGACAAGTTGCGCAACATTTACACAAAGTTGTAGGGAACATGATAGGTAACAATGACTGTTGAATCACATATACTGTAGTATGTTTTTTATGTATACTCTGGATGCAATTCGAACACGCTAAAAGGTCCAGGAGCCTATCTGTTGACGGAAGCGTGATCTCTGTCCTGCAATCGAACCACATACAGCCAGCGACACGTGACATTCGCGGCCAGTTCGATCACAGGCGTGTAACATTGTAAGAAATTACATAGGTGGTGGTAAAACGTTCTTCATACACATCTCGGCTTACCAGTCTCCGTGCCCATAGCTGGCGCTGATATCTCATCATGCTGTTTTTTGGCACACACATACACAAAAGCTGCTTCGAGAAGGACCACATCTATCGAGAGTTGGTCGCTGCGATGTTTAGAACACAGAGGTACATCGCACGTTGTGTAGGCACGGCGTAGACCCAACAGCGTTTACTGCAGCTCAGGCATTTAATGGAGCAAGTTTTAAATTGTGATATACAGACTCAAGATCGTATCAATGTGTGGACAGACTATGTTTAAAAACAATGTCCTTTTAGTGTTTTGTGGTGATACGTGGCTCAACTAACTATTCTCTTATATCCCTTTATATGTCTTTCGTGTGTGTGATCTCGTCTATAGACGTCTCCACTGACTTTCCCTCTCATGCCATGTGTATCAGGTTGATTAATGGACTCTCTCCTATTTCTTTCACTTAACGGTCAGTGATTGTGTGGAGCTTCATTGCATCTAGCGTGTCTTCAAGTATTTTAATACTTCATAATAAATAAATTATAGGAGACACATCGACACTCACGAAGGTATTAATCCATGCCTATACAGAAGTTCGTACGTGGTTCAATTCTCCAAAGTTGTTTTCGGCCCAGAAGCTGCGGGTTTCGCATGTTTGCATCGTGCTGTGATGCGCATAATGCACACTATAATGTGTATGTATAGCGTATAACAGAGTAGTAACTGTTTTGTAGTAGTCGCGTCAGACAACGTAACTATGCTAGTGGCTACATGTTTTAGGCTCACAACTACAAATTGAATACCGTTCCGCGGTTTCCTCGGACACTTTTGTAACAAACGTTTTCCTCACGTCTCTCAGGTGTATATGGTTTTATCTCCTATTCCTGTGTGTGGGTACATGAAAAACTGGGTTAAATGTTTCCGGTGTTTATAGTCTAATCCCTTGCTCAAGTGTCGTGATGAGTACGCCGTCCGATCAGGCAAGTTTGATCATGATACTCAGACTCAAAAATCTTTTTCCTCTATTATAAGTACATATGTCATTAGAAGATTGAATTATTGCGTGAGAAAGTATAAAGGCAATTAGACCGTGTGTGTAATGTCATAAATTTTTGAATATACATATCTGCAGGCATTTCTACACATAAAAAAATTATATAGTGTTGATATATAAGTGTTCTTAATGTGCTCAGTGTGCTGAGAAAGATGTCCTACGAACTAATTACTGCTCCGTCAATCACGGTCTGTCGGTTATAATTAATGAGACGACTAGTTTTTAAACATGTGTGGAGATGAGACTAAGAACACGATTTTTGGAGTCACATTCTTCACTGGATGTAAACAATGGTTCTTGTCAATTAATTATATCTGCATGTAAACTCAAGATCTTCAGGGGTACATAATCGTTTTACACGGAAATAGTTGCATATAGTTTGTGCATGCAGTCGTTGTAATGTGCGAACATTTTAGAAAATAAAAGAGTGGTAAGTGGCTGACATTGATTAGTCCACAGTGGTGTCATGAATTGCTCTGATTTGATCAGTTGTAATAATGTAGTTGAACGTTTGAGGAGTAGGTATTGGACCATTTTTGGTTAAGTCATCCGCTTTTATAGAGGCGGGTTTCCACTACTCCTGGACCTTACTGAGCAGTTTATTACATGTGAACAAAAATATCTCATTTCAATATACTATGATAATCAAGTACGACTAATCTATAATACTACGAAATACCTCATATTTTTTACCTTATTCTGTGATAAGTAGGTAGCTACGATTCTGGTCAGTCAAATAGTGCCACATTCAAAAGGGGGGAACGTGTGTTATAACAGGGTGACTAAAAAAAGGTCGTTCAGAGTGACAGTCAATATTTACGCGTGTTCGTGAACGTTCGCCACGGTATTCTCTCTCACGACACAATCAGTGTTGTTCTGATAATTTCGCCAAATCTGTTTTTAAACTTGAGCTATCCTGAAATTTTCAAAGGCGGGCTTACATTGCAGCCGGCAGCTTCCTTTGGGTCGAATTCGTAAAATCAAGTTCTTTATATTCTCAAAATATTTAAGATAATGAAATGCAGCCTCTAACCATGTTCCCTAACGGAGTACGAATAGGTTGTGGTGGTTCAGGAATACCGGGCATAGTGCCTATTGAAATTCCCCGAATAGGTCGGTTTGAGGGATTTTACAAACGCTTTTTGGTATTGCTATTAGCAGCGTCTACCTCGGGATAAGAGCATTTTCCGTGATACTGCTGCTATACTAGACTGAGAGTAAGGAATTTTACTCAATAATGGCACAAATTAGGGGGCACATGTTTTTTAAAGCAGATCGACTAAACGAGGAAAGGGGTTTGAGATCGTGGCACCAATCACTCATAAACATCAACAGTGTGTTTGTTGAGAGCGGAGAAGAGGGGGTTGCTCGTCCTTGCCGCTAACGGGGGTGTCGTGTGGCAAAAAAGTTTTCCCAATGTTGTTAACACCGGTAACATTGAAATGTACTATCGGCCACATCTTTGGCATTGTTGTGGTTGCGTCTGGAGCTAGTATAAGTTGAGTCGGATTGAGATGAGGTGACGTTCGATATGGTTCCATTGGGATGTGTGTGTTTACTGTAGTACCATCTTTTCACACATTAACCATGTGGTTTTATTACACGATCACTAGTTGTTTCGGAATGTCCACGGAGGGCTGTGAGTTAGCCAACATTTTGGGCTCGACCGAATCTTGCCACTCCGATTTAGGTGTCGTTTCTCGGACATGGCTCACGTTACATGTCACTGTGTGTAGCAGTGTGACAGGTGGGGGAGAAGGAGAAGGGATGATGACAGGAGCTCGGGACACATCGAGGTACTCTCTGTAGGTTGTATGGTGGGTATTGTAGGTGTGCTAGAAATGGGTGACTATTCTTTCTCAGGTATCAGCGACATATGGTACTTAAAGTCCGAATATTCATTCCAAAGAAAAGACGTATGCTTTCTTCCTTATAAATGAAATGGTAAATTACATGCATAAACAAATAAAATTAAATTTAAATTTGTCATACTCGTGTGGAATTTTTTTTTGAAACTGCCGCTGCACTATTTACGTGCCTTAGACAATCACTTTTGCGACCACACATTAAATCTGATTTTAGCACCCTACACATTGAATTTTAGCGGCCATCACACTTTAAATCAGGCTTTCTGAATAAATTCTCTTAGTGTGTCCAACTTTGGTCGTTTTCCATTCGCGACGTATGAAACATTTTCAAAACAAACGTGAAACTACGATATAGTATAGCGCAGCGGAGATGCATACACCACAATCGGCTTTCCGAGTCGGCAGTTATGCTACGGGGTTATAGACCGAATTCCACGGCCGTGTTTATTTTGTGTCAACTTTTATTTATATGCGTCCGCACTGCTTTCAGCGCATTTTGCGTTTGGCTCGACTAGTTCAGAGTTAAATAAATACAAACCAACTTTAAAATGGACTAGGCAGTTAAAAATTTCATGGGTGGGGCATAAAGTGGGAGCATAAGAAAGTAATATTCTGTCCACTACATGATGTTCTTGTACTGCACTCAGAGATGAAAGAACGGGGCTTTTATAATGAATCTTTATGTAGCTATTTTCTAGTTGTTTTATATCTACTCTTTCACTTTTCAATAAAAACTGTCCTGTTTAGTAATCCGGACATTATTTACAAGCGCTGGTCCACACGCGGTTTTAATTAGCCGGATTACGAGGGTTGTGTGCTATGAATTAAGGAGGGGGGGGGTCTAGTTTTATTATATGAAAACTATATGATTTTAGCCACACAATCGTGAAGAGCATTCCAAAAGGCGTTTTTAACAATTATTGTCTTCTTACTTTTGATAATATCCCTGTATAAAAGAATTGAATCACATTCAAGGTACGGTTTTGGCGATAAGAAGCCTCTGTAAAAATAATTACGCTTATTCGGTTTTACAAACGAATAATGATTGGCAAGCGAAAGATATCTCAAAATGTAACAAAACGATTGTTACAGCACGGTGCTAGCAATTGGCAAAATAAAACTGTGAGCTGTAATAAATTCTTAGAGCGGCTAAAAGTTAGTTGTTTGAAAGGTGATTTTTTTTTCTACTTCTCTTTAGGGGCAGTCTTTGGTTGTGAATATTTTTGGAGGCTAGATTTTGTTTTTTTCCTTATTTGAAAAATTATCCATTATAACATCATAAACATATAATAATATTACTGTACAACAGTTCTATTTTTTGATATTTACCGAGCTAACTATGTAAAAACTATGCGTATTAAAAAAGTGCCCAATGGCCTGTAGCTCGAATGACACAAGAGAGAGCGCTATTTTTAAGCATTTAATAATTGCCAGTGAGCCGAAAAACGACTTGTCTATATCCTATGCCTACCTCTAGTAAAGTCACCTTACGAAGGGCGTAGCAATAGAGGGCGTTGCGCTAGAAATTAGAAAAAAAAAGAGGTATGACTAATACCTTCGTCGAAAATTCGCCTCCATCATTCTCTCTAAAAGCAAATTAATATTACATCGCC
Organism: Dynastes maya; assembly: GCA_029619315.2. NCBI lineage: Eukaryota > Metazoa > Arthropoda > Insecta > Coleoptera > Scarabaeidae > Dynastes > Dynastes maya. Next base: position 19,286 of record JAROYE020000125.1, read on the forward strand.
AGTAAGTTGGCTCTCCCCAAAATGAGAAGAGGATAAGGAGAAAAAACACAAATCTATACTTGAAATGAAAAAGAAGAACAATAAACAATTGGTGTGTGTAGAAAGGCGGAAAGGCTTTTGCTTTCGATATATCTACACCATATGCATGTATATATAGCGGTTCAGTTTGCAAGGTTTTAGCTTTCAAAATATAAAATAGTTGCACATACTACCTATATATAGTACATATATAATGTACAACATTCTTATAACTAGTTTATATAGATTGTCTTTTGCGGTGTTGTATTTAGTAGGCAAACGAACAAGTCTTAGTTTGGTCATTGGATTTGTAAAGAGTATCGTTCGTAAGTTCTGAGTAGGAGTGGGTTTCCGAAGTAAAATGTAAATGGGCTGACAAGACACGTGTTGGACCTTGAAGTATAATTCAGCAATGAATCCCACTCCGCAAGGCATCCTAGTGTAGCGAGTTTAGCATTAATTTGAAGCTCACCGTCCATGGCACTGTATTATCTATGTTATGACAATTTTAATCGAAATAACTCTCCAGCCTTATAGTCCAATTCAATCTTTTACTCCCGTTGCAATTATAGAAAGAAAAGAAACAACAAACGAGAAATAGGAGACAGACAATCTTTATTTTCTTCGTTTAGAATAACTACAAACGACTTGTTATTCTTTACTGTTTCCACATAAATTTGCATTTATCATGATATGTAATTCTAATTTTTATCGTCTTTTTTCTATTTTTGCTTTTGTCTGTCTTTCTTAGGGCTAAGCTTAGCGTAATACGAGGTCAGGTGTACTAGAGATTATAATGCCCTTATATAAAAACACAAATGGACTCGTTACTTTCACTAAGGTCTATTTTCCTGTGTCTAGTCTAGGATAATTAGTATTGTTGAATTCATGTAAGAAACCATAACAATCAGCGTTTCGTGGCGAATTCTGGCAAAATGGTGGAGTTATTACAATAATAATTAAAATTATAATTGGAAGTTAGCCAGGGTATGGAAATGTCATAGAATTTAATTAAATCCGTTCGCAAAACATGCTTCGGCACCTATTATTTTTAGTGATGGTCGATTCGAGTTGAACTCAATGCGATTTCGCTGTTCGCTTGAGATCTTCCTATTCGCTTCTTTCCTTGCTTCTTTCCTACGTCCTTTTTCCTGAAGTTTCCTTCCTTTCCTTTTCCTTTCCTGCTGTTAATATCCCTGGGGATACCTTCCTTTGGATCCTGTATTTCGCTTGTTTTTTTTCCTCGTGAGGCCTGTTGTTCCTTTTCCTGTACTCTAACGTTCCTTTTCCTTTCCTTTCCTTAAGTAAGCCGACATCCATTGCTCCATTCTTCTGCCTTTTTTTTAGTTCGTCATTCAACCTCCTAATCATTAGGAAGAGCACTCGTGAGAGTAGCGGAATAATTTGATCTGCATAAAAGTCTAAATACGCCTACCCCCATTAAAGAGTTTCCGTTGATAAAGAAAGGACCACATGCTTAGGGCACAAATTTTCCACTGGCCTCTTGGGCGTGTCTTTGTGTATGGTGCTGGATCTGCAGGATTTTTCCTGGACCAGTATCGGCAATTAATGCCTATTAACGTACCATTAACAGAAAGTGACGCTTCATTGGAAAAAAACCACTCCTGTTAATTGTGTTGGGCTACTTTTGTCGCATCATTAACCAAACAAATGAAATGCTAATGATGACATGGTATTGGTTGAATCATTCCGCGGCCAAAACAATTGTAGCAGAGAAAATAGCGGCTAACGACATGGACATGTTTCTGGCCTACTCGGCGTCATCAGCATAGGTCTGAGCACAATCTTCTGCTGGGATAATGCAATTGGCGTTCGCCTCTCAGTTTATGTTGCTCAATCTCCAAAAATGCACTGATTGTCTTTCGTCGGCGACACCTAATCGTCCAAGAAACGCCGTCGAGGTCACGCGGCCGTCCCAGAGGGGTAATCAAGACTAAGGAGCCGGAGGTGTAGATGTCGCACGCACCTATCGGGGCACTCCTGGGGCTGCCAAAAAACTCAAGGGGGCGTTGTCCTAGAGCAAGCGACTCTATACGTGGCAAATGATTCCTCAGGCTTACCATGATGTATAGAAATACCCGTGGAAAGAATGCCTAATAACAATACCCAAGATTCCACAAACCATGAGCGCTATATTAGTATTTATTTTTTTGGTTATTGTTATTACGACATTCTTTCCACGTGTATTGTTCCATTCATTAATTCATAAATTTGAACACTCGATGGGCAAAACGCATCTTCGGATAATTCTTGAAGTAGAAATGGGGTTTATAAGGGTGACACTTGTCTTCGCTTCAATTGCGAATGCACTGAACTCCACTTACTTACATTATAATTTGAAGAACAATTGACGCGTAAAAATGTGGATTTTCGGTAACTTCGAAGCACCACGTCTAAATTTTTTTGTCCTCGTTAGTTGGCAATATTTCGGTGCTCCAGATTTAAGAAAAGTCTTGTGGACAATCTCCCGTTTCTCTAACACGCTTCAAGTTTTGCTCACTCTTGTGAAGCAATCTGTTGATTGATTGATTGGTTGCGCCTATTGGGCATTCTTCATTGGAAGAAGCACACACATTCTCTTATTCTCTTACGGTCCACCATACCCAACCATCGTTAGAATTGAGAACTTTGTGTGCAAGAAGCGACGCCAGGCTCCATTTTTTGTTGAAAAGGTGTAGCTCCAATAGAACTCAATTTCCTTTCCTGAAGAATGACTACCTGGTGTTTACACTTCTTAAAACATACGTTTTTATTACCTGGAAACGCAAAATTAAGCATCTATACAAATTGTGTATAAAAATGGTTATTTAGATTTTATCTCCCATAAACACCACATTCTCTTTTTTTTTGTGAATATCGGTTTAGGCAATGTTTGGTGGTGATTGTCCGGGTCTGGTACATATGCTCTTTTTCTCACAGGATTGCTGTACGTTATCCACTTTTCATCGCCCGTAATTAAGCGATCGCAAAAATGGCTAACTGTTCAGATCGTGCGATGAATGCCCTGCACGAAATTTGAACTCGGTCTATTCAATTGTGTTCCGTTAATTCATGGCGGTACCCATCTAGGCGTATTTTAAAACATATGCCCAGACTGTGAATTTCTCGGAACTCTTTGGATGAACTCGATCGCAATTAGCTTCTCTTTTCAAAGGAAAGGAAAATACCAACAGAACCTTCGCGCGACATATCCTTAATATTTAAGTTTTATTTATTACATATTTAACACAGAATATAGTTAAATAGTACACTTGGTAAATTGGTCATAGGAAGTAGAAAAATATTCATTACCGGTATCATCTGAAAATATTTATAAACGTAAGTTAAAGTTTATATCATTGTATACAGTAAGTGGTGGTAATCTGTGTTTCGTTCCGTCCTACTATCTAGGACGCGCATGACTATAATACTGGGGACTAGGTGCGACAGTAAATATTTCAACTGCTGTTTTTGAAGATTAATCGGCATAAACTGAGAGATGTAAGAGTAGTGTGGTCCAGGGGAGGCTTTATGCTTTTCTCTTGCTCATAATGCTTTTGGCCGGTAGTGATTCCATTAATACGCCCAGAGGCTATTTATTAGCATTATATTTGATAGTTGTTCTATGGCACTTTTTTGTTCATGTGTACTTCTAGGGGAAGTGGGGATAAACGTTTACAACATGGCTCAACAATCCCCATAGTGGGGATACTTAATCTGGATAGTTAAAAAACAATTACTTATTCTTTTAATAGTTTAATTTAGGACACGAAATCTTATGTTTAATACATTAATGTTTAAAACTTACTATCTAAAAAACAGAATGTCCTTCAAAACCAGCCTGAAGATGAAACTCGTTACACGATCGTTTTTTGGTATTTATGATTGGAGGACGAAGAATCATCTCAATTTGGTCCTCGTCAACAACAGAGATGTCTTCAATTTCAGGCCATTTAAACTTAGAATCTGCAATTCTCCTTGCAAACTTAACTTCCAGTCCTTCTTTTTGTCTGTTAGTAATTTTCCAACAAATCGTTTTACAGTTTTTTTTCCTTCAAATTTCACTAACAACCAATCATTAATGTTTGGCTTTCTGTTCATACCATCATCCTCACTATTACTCTGATCACTCAATGCCATGGTTGAGCTCATGCTTTTTGTGTCAGAGTCTGTGTCAGATGATTCTAACAAAGTCTTCTTTTTTGATTTCTCCGGGAAAACCTGTGTTTTACTATCTTACGTTTTTAGTGTGACTCTAATTGACCTTGCCTCTTTTATTTTCTTTTTTCTGCTATTCTCAAAAGTTTTTTTTTTCAATTTCTACTTTTTCTGGTGTAGAAGTTAGAATTGTGGATTTAGCTCTTTTTCTAGCACTTTCATCAGACGAGGTAAGGCCTTTGGGTAAGGTCTCACAACTTCCGAAGAAACAACGGTGTCACTTGTTGAGAGCCCTGGGCACTTTATCAGTGCGGGACTTGAGGGGACAGTAGACCCAAGTTCATCTGTAGGAATCGTTACAAGTTGGTTAGTAATTTGGGGGCTATTTATAGATGCTTCAGAATCTTCCACAGAGATATGTGATTCTGTCAGTGTCTTGTCTGTCACATAGGAACTCAAAAATTCATCGTCAGGGAAAATATTTCATTCAGAGGAACAATACCACACTTGAAATCCTTTGCAAATGTTTACACCGGTGAAAGCTAATGGATAGGGCTTACCTACTATTTCTGCGATATCATAAATAGATATAGGTCGGCCTGAGTGTGTCAACAACCACTCATCAGCAGCAGTGTTATAGTATTTTTTTCAATGGCCCGTATACCGTCCTATCCAGCGGCTGTAATTTGTGGCTGGTATGTGGGGGAAAAGTGAGAAGTACAATACCATTATCTTTAGCCAAATTGAGTGAAGCAATTGAAATATGGCTCTCATGATTATCTAGAATCATCAGCACCATATTTTCCTTGGAGGGACCTGACATTTTATGAAATGATTTAAAAATAGTTCAAAGTTTGTCGCTGTCATCCAGCCAGATGGATGTGCAGATCCTGCGGAACCCGGCGGATCACCTTTTAAAAAACAATTTTTCATGTTTACTCTTGGGAAACAAAAAAGGGAGGGATGGAATTGCCCATTGCATTTATTGTACAACATAAAGTAACTAAAAACCTCGTTCAGCTGAGGCTGTTTGGCTGATTTGTTTTTTCTCCCTTCTTTGCCACAATCTTCCCAGGCTTTTGTACTGTCGTAACTCCTGTCTCATCTGTGTTCCAAATAGATTCGGGGCCAAAATTATGCTTTTCAATCACAAGCTTTAAGTTTGTAAAAAATGCATTCACATTGGCACGATTGAAACTTGTCCCTCTTGACGGGCTCGTTGGCTGTGGTTCTCTGCATGAACCCACGGAACCAATCAATACCAGCTTGACAGCTTATGTCCCAACTATGAGGTACATTTTTATTGTTGGCCGTAGCAAAATCGTATGCTAATTTACACATCCCTTTCCTAGAGAGCCCGTAATTCATTTTGGATGACTTTATAATATATCCTTTAACATTTCCTCCTTATCTTTGGTAAAAATTTGTCTCACTTTGAAGTTTGGTTGGAGATTACCTACATCATTTGGGTTTAATCTATATTTGGCTACATATCTCGTCAGAGTCATTCTGTCTTGTCGAACTTTTTGGGTGAAGCTCTAACTGTGGAAATATCTTCAATAACCTCCTTGCAGCAGCTTCTATGATGTGAGGAGGTATAACTTTTCTCTCCTTTGCATCATATTTCCGTTTGTAAAACTGCGGCATTATCTGGAACCAAAGGTAGTACCCTAAATAAATTGGCATTTTAAGAGTACAGTTTTAGATTACCAGCCCAAAATAATATTTTGGCACAAGTTTGTTAATTATTTAGGCCTAGGCCTATTTACAATTAGGCTATTAAGAGTAATTTCTTATGGATAATATAAACATCTTGTAATAAATGTATAAAGCTTTTTATGTGAAACATAAAGATTAGATTACAAAACGTATAAATGTGGCACAAGTATCCCTATCTTCACCATTGTTGTTCAAATGGCTGTTTCTATGTTATGGATGCTGCTATTCATACTGTTATAGGACAAAAATAAAGCTTAAACTGCAATTATTTCAGTAAATATGTCTCTTTATATTAGAAATAAAATGTAAATAAAACAAAAATTGAAAACCACTTACCTCAATATTTACTTCAGAGACCTGAAAACAATAATTACACAGTATAACTTTAAACTTGCTCCAAGACAGCTGGTGTTTTTTTCTCAACTAACTATTTACCATTACTAAACAGTGTTACCAACCGGGGAGTGATATATTGACTTACAGATGAGGAAACCTGGCTCAAATATTCCCATTCTCCCCAACATTATGTTCACTTTTGTTTGAACATTATTCTGTAGATAACTTCTACTTTAGCCTTTTTAAAATTACAAGCAATGTGAATAATTTACTGCATTATGAACGGATATGTCGTACTGTTTTAAACAAGGGAAGCGCAATTAATAATGTGCTTATAAATAGTAGCATTT
>JAROYE020000126.1:0-25717 GCA_029619315.2 Dynastes maya
GGGGAAAGCGACCAGGCCTCGCGTTCCACTAGAGTTTTTCTGCTAATAGAGATGTTTGCTGCCGCAAATAATTTCGCTCATCTTTTAAATAAAATTAAATAACACGTGCTCAAACACTTACCATTTTAAGAGTCCTCCGTGAAATCATAAAGTGAATAATGTCTGTTAAATATCTGCAACATTAGATATGTTTCAACTGTTGTTTCGGCAAAACTAGTACGGCATGAGGAAAAAATGCGTTTATATGCAGAGAACGAACGTTCTACATCTGTGACGTAATATTTGCGTAAGTAAAATAATCTTTCAAATAACTTAACGATTCTGTTGACGCACCTTCACAAATGTGTCTTAATGTGCCAAAATCAAATTTTTCTCAAAAACACTTTGAAATTTTTTAGAACAGAAACATTTTTTGCGTCTTCAATCGCGCATAGCTGTGCGTGAACAGGTTGCACTATTTGTAGAGATTCTTTTAACGGCACCGCAGGATTTTGTAATTTTTCTATTGCATCTGCTAGCCCGAAGTAATTGTCGTGAATGATTTTTAAATCCATTTTAACCTGACTATCTGGAAATTTCGACTGGCTTTTCTGGATAGCGGCAGCTTCCTTTGTATCGAATTGTAAAACCACGTTCTTAATATTGTCAAAATATTTATGATAATAAAACGCGGCCTGCAACCATGTTGGCTCTGGTATACGGGGGCACAGTCTGTGAAATCCGCGAATACGTTTCGGTGATTTGACAAATACTGCTTTGGTATGCGCTATTAAAGCGTCTCCTCAGGATAACATTTCTAATACTATCCGCCACAAGATTGAGAGCATGAATTTACACGTAATGTGTAACAAATTAGCAGAATGCTTTTTAAGAGACCGGCCTACAGAAAGCATGTTTGCAGCACCATCACTCACCAACATCAAGAGTTGGTTTGTTGAAAGTTCAAACTTGTCCAATGTATTTAACACTAACTTTGAAATTACTTCGGCAGTACACTGTTGTATTCGTTTGGAAACTAATAGAATTGAAGGTGCCGATTGATGAGGTTCCAATTTGCGTGCCATTACATTAAGAACAGAATGTTTTTTTCCGATCTGTTGTTTCGTCGACACATAACCCAATTTTTGATCTTTCAACTCCGATTTTATTTTTGTCAATTGTTCGCGCGCAGATGGCACAATTCTTCGTAACGATGTTCGACTTGGTAATTTGCACTCCGAATATGTTATTCCAAAAGCAGATAAATGGTTCCTTGTCTAGTAAATTAAACGGTATATTACATGCGATAAACTAACGCATAAATTAAATATAAATTTTTCATTGTCTCGTGCGCAATTTCTTTTTGAGACATGCTTTTCACTATTTACGTGTCGTAGACAATGTTGTCTGGACCAACACATTAACGGGATTTTACAGATTACATATTTAATTTTAGCACCTTCATATATTAAGTCTGGATTTCTGCAAAAAATTTTCGAAGTTTGTCCGACCGCGGTCGTTTTGCTGACGAAATCATAATTTTTCTAGGACAGATAAACAATTGAGCAAATGACCGGCAGCGAAAATGTCCGTACTGCTCCGCAGACGAAGTAATACTACCGTTCCTCTCGGTCCGAACTGATTCTACGCCGATGCGCGGGTACCGCTCGTGGCCAGCGTTAATTATCAATCAAAAACAAACCGGACCTACGAGCCGAGAAATGTAAATACGCAGTAGATTTCAAATATCTAAAATAGATTTTCTTATAAATTATGTAGATCAAATGCCAATTAGAAATAGCAACAGGAAAATCCATTTGAGGCATAGACAAGGCCCAGAAGAAAAATTAAAGATGAAGTTATGAAGCTTAAAATACCACGCTGGGCTTGGGAGGTCCGTGTTATGCATCCTGTTAATTTGAAAAACACGAACTCTGATTTTGGGTTTATTGTACGCGTACATATATTTTACGTACATATATTTTACGTTTATATTTCTTGTCCCGTACCTGTACGGAATTGTGAATTTATTTACTTTTAGCTTTAATTTATTTTAGTTGAAATTAAGTCGTCATGTAATTTGCACAATTGTGATCACGTGTGTGCTTTTATAATTTTTAGAAGTTTATCGGTCATTTGCATATTTTTTACTTTAGAGTAAAAACGCATTTATTTCATTTATCTTACTCTATATAATTCAATATTTCTTTTGTCGATTCCTTTGTACATTGTTAATTAATGTTTGGAGAGGATATATAAATTTATTACATCTAATGTAGCAAAAATTAATTAAAGTTTCTCTACTATTTCTACTTTTTATTATTTTAGAACATATTTTTTACATTTCTAGAACATTTGTAAGCTTTCTGTTTGTAAGTTTTAAGAACCAGAACTGAAATCTAGAGTTTTGACGAGGTTTTTGGAATTTGCTCTACTGTACAACGATACAATTTACCCTGCTTTACTCTACATTATAACAGAAGCAATAAAGAGAACAAATGGTGCGCACTTAATTTGGATCAACTTGTATGTTTAATAATTTATATAATAATTTCCATGTACATATTTACCCTCTATATAAAGCATTGAACGTCGTAGTATGTCTTAGCTAATCTTTATAAATATTACTAGAAAATAAGTACCACCGGTTGTGTACGCGGGGTGGCTTTTATTGTAGGTGACCAGATTTCTAGCGTTTCGAGCTGTATTGTACGCTTTTCGAGAATTAGAAATCAATTTGTCAAGCTTTATATCCTTGTCGATCGCCGTGTTATTTGTTGCTAAGACATACCAAGAAAATTTATCGTCATTAATGAGAGACTGCAGGTTTGTGGATAGTAAATTTTCTGTTTTAATGTAGCTACTGCAATTGCGCGGTTTATGTACTTTTCTAAGCAAACTTTATTCAATGTAACGACTTAATTATTATTGCTTGATTATGTGTTGGTACTTTAACTGAAAAAAATTACAGAGAGATTTCTTCGCTCCGCCCAAATGTTTGCATTAGGTGGTTAATTAAAATTTAATACTTTAATTAATTCATAACTTGAACATTTAGAGGCTAAAATTTTATTAACGATACTAAGGTTAAGAATGTTCCGTATATGTATCTTCTGGTAATACTGGTTTAGACTTATTGCTATCTATAAATGTATTTAAATTAAACTAATCTCATGTAGGTATTGAATGCATTATTGATTGGGGATTGTACTCTTGCAGTTTAAATCAGTTTGATGTCGAAGTAACCCATGGAGTTAATGTGGGTCTAAGATAATTGTTCAATTTCAGCTACTAGATCTTGTAGATCATATTTTATCTAAATGATATCTTCACTCAAAGTGAAATGCTCAAGCATTGCATTTCAATAAAATTGACTAAGTTGTCAATATTGTAATACGGTTTAGTGCATAATTTTATGTCTAAAGCACTATTGATGCTAAACTGAATACTGTCAACCTCAATACTACTTTAGAGAAAATCACAAATTATCACAAATTTGTTTTAACGGTAAAATTGGAATCTTTCTTTAACACATTCTCGAACTTTCTAAAACGCTATTATATTTTGCGTCATGTATAGTGCATAGCAGTGTATGTATTTCGTCCACTATTTGCAGTGACTCCACTAACGACAACCCTCTATTTTGTAACTGTTCTATTGCGTCATGCAATCCTTTATAGTTGTTACGAATATAGTTTGTAGCTGTTTCAACGGAAATATGTTAAAATTTTGTCTGGCTCTCCTTAATAGCTGCAGCTTCGGCAGGATTTAATTGAAGAATAACAGCTTTTGCTTGTTTGAAATATTCAGCATAATAAAGAGCTGCCTGCAACCAGTTCTCCAACGTGTACTTGCTATTAATGCATCTTCCTCGGTGAACATTGTCGAATAGTTTCTGCTACAACATATAAAGCATGCACTTTACACGTAACATGTAAACACTTACAACTGTGTTCAAGAAGAGAACGGCCCACCGAATGCATTGTCGCAGCATTATCGTTTTTAAACATCAATACTTGACGTGGTGAAACTTGATGTTCTGACATACAAAGTATCACTCTCACAATTGCTGCATCAGTACAGATTTCCAGTCTTTTGCTAGCTAGTAATAGTGAAAATGTCGGTTTATGAGGGTCCAGTAAACGTTACTATAACATTTAGAATAGAATTTCTTTTACAGTCAGTTGTCTCGTCAATACATAACCAAAGCAACTGATATGATTTTTGTTTCCACATCTTCACGTACAAAAGAAAAAACTTTCGTAGTTGGCAACTTCATCTCGGGGTTGTACTTACACTAAAAGTTCTGAAACGGTTCTTTTTCGAGTAAGCGAAATGACAAATTACAGGTTTTCATCATGACAGGTAAATCAAAAGTAAAAGCGATTCTCGTTGGCATGCCCTTTCTTATATTCCTGTGTTCTTCGGTACTTACATGTTGTTTACAGTTCGCTTTGTCCCAAGTCACATCAAATGTTTTCTCGCACACTTTACAAACTTTTACACCGTCGTAGAATAATCTGGAAAGTCAAGATAAATTTATTTAACTGTGCCAAGCAAATGGTCGCTTTTTTAGCCCTTGGTTCACATTACATAATTTTTAATGCATAATTATCATATTTATAACAAGATATCACGAAACACGCAAAACACAGAACGCCGTTCTCGATTTATTGCATATGGCCCGCCACTCTGCTGAACGCCTAGTATGCGCAGAGACATTAACCTTCGCTTTAATTAATTAGGGCACTATACACCAGCTGCAGCTGCACCACATTGGAATCAAAATGAAGATGCTGCCATCATACTAAAAATTACTACAATACTGTGTGCTATCACAAAAGTGTGTAATACCTTATCAATAGACAATATTTATAGTTTACTCACCCGTAACAATCATCATCAACACTTTTGCATACCGAATAAAGAGGGGTAAATAAATGATCTTTTTTGCTCAAATCTTCATAAAAATCAAGTTAGCTTTAATCGGTAATGTTTAGACCTATCGGAATAATCAGTTTTACGTAAATTAATTCTGAATCCAATTGTTTTTATAAAAATTGGGGCAATTCCGTTTCAATGAAATTAAGTTTAGCTTTCCTTCTGGTAAAGTCGGAAGTTGAAAGAAGGTGCCGATATGTTTTGAAAGTTTGTCCTCTTGAACAAAATTACAAATTTGGAATCTGTCTTTTGGGTGCACTAATATACGGTACGTCACTTACATTCTGCGGCACCTTGTATAACTTCGCACTGTGTTGTGAATAATACATGGGATTTATTACCATGCCTATATTTATAGTAATAATTCTGCGTAGAATTATGTGTCGTGTAAAACATCCTTAAGGTAATACGGCAATACGACTTTTCTTAATTTGAAAATGGTGTTTCTGTGGCTGTGCATTCTAATACGATAACTAAACTCACGGCAGCACACATCAAAAAATAGTTCCAGTATATAATATTTCTGTTTGGGTGTGCTTGGCAATAGTATGGGAGTTGAATATTCGTTTCTTAATGACAACATGAGATTGTTGCAGTGTTTTAAAATGACCTCTGTAAATAATATATATAAGAATATATTATTTACAGAGGTCATTAACCTGGCAAAATCTCCATGTAATGTCATTTAAGAACGAAATATTCAACTCCATTACTATTTGCCGAAGCACCACGCCCAAAAACAGAAATATTATCATACTGAACATATTTTTTGATTGTTGCGTATAATACGTATATAGAATGCACGCAACAGAAACACATTTTCAAATTAAGAAAAGTTCGTAATTGCCGTATTCTCTTAAGGATGTTTTGAGCACGACACATAATCTACGCGAATTATTCACATAAATTATTTACGCATGGTATAAATCCCCATTATTATTCAACACACCGGTGCGAAGTTATACAGGTGCCGGGCAGAATGAGTGACGTTACCGTAGATAGAAACAAGTCAGATTCCAAATTTAAATTCTGTTCAAGAGGACAAACTTTCAAAACATATCGGCACCTTCTTTCAACTTCCTGGCTTTTACAGAAGGAACGTAACTTAATTTTCTAAACGATTGCACCAATTTTTATAAACACTTGGATTCAGTACTACTTTAACGTAAACTGATTTATCCGATAGTTCTAAACATTAACCGTATAAAGCTAAATGATTTTTGAAGATTTGAATCAAAAAGATCCCATTCTTTACCCCTCTTTATTCGGTATGCAAACAGTGTTGATGATGATTGTTACGGGTGAGTAACTATAATATTGGCTATTGTAAGGTATTACCACTTTTGTGATAGCACACAGTATTGTAGTAATTTTTAGTATTGACGGCCGCATCTTCATTGATTCAATGTGTTGCAGCTGCAGCTGTTTAGTGCCTAATTATAAAGCGAGGTAATGGTAGTCTGGCGATACCTAGGCGTTTCAGCGAGTGGCGGCCATATGCAAAATCGAGAACGTGCGTTGTGTTTTGCGTTTCGTGATATTTGTTATAAATATATAATTATTCATTAAAAAATATGTAATGTGAACAAGGCTGAAAAGCGACCATTTGCTGGCATAAAAAAGAGGGTAAATCAATTTATCTGTGACTTTTCCAGAATTTATTCACGTCGGTGCTAAAATATTTGTAAAGTGTGCGAGAAACATTTGATGTGGCTGCACAAAGCGAACTGTAAAACAAACATGTTGTACCGGAGAACACAGGAATTAAGAAAAGGGCATGACCTAACGAGAATCGCTTTTAACTTTTGATTTACCTGTCATGATGAAACCTGTAATTTGTCATTTCGCTTACTCGAAAAAGAACCGTTTCAGACTTTTTAGTGTAAGTACCCCCCGAGATGAAGTTGCCAAACTAACTAAGTTTTTTTTCTTGTTTGTACGTGAGATGTGGAAAAAAAATCATATCGTTGCTTTTTGTTATGGTATTTGACGCGACAACTGACTGTAAAAAAATTCTATTCTAAATGTTATAGTACGTTTACTGACCCGCCATAAACCGACATTTCACTATTACTACTAGCAAAAGACTGAATCTGTACTGATGCAAGCAATTGTGGAGTTGATACTTTGTATGTCAGAACATCAAGTTTCACCATGATTTCCAAGTATTGATGTTTAAAAAACGATAATCTGCGACAATGCCTTCGTGGGCCGTTCTCTTCTTGAACACAGTTTAAGTGTTTACATGTTACGTGTTAAAGTGCATGCTTTCATATGTTGTAGCAGAAACTATTCGACAATGTTCACCCGAGGCAGATGGCATTAATAGCAAGTACACGTTTGGAGAACATGGTTGCAGGCAGCTCTTTATTATGCTGAATATTTCAACAAGCAAAGCTGTTTATTCTTCAATTAAATCCTGCCGAAGCTGCAGCTATTAAGGAGAGCCAGACAAATTTTACATATTTTCCGGTGAAACAAGCTACAACTATATTCGTAACAACTATACAAGGATTGCATGACGCAATAGAACAGTTCAAATAGAGGTTGTCGTTAGTGGAGTCACTGCAAATAGTGACGAAATACATACACTGCTATGCACTATACATGAGCGCAAAATATAATAGCGTTTTAGAAAAGTTCGAGAATGTGTTAAAGAAAGATTCCAATTTTACCGTTAAAACAAATTTGTGATAATTTGTGATTTTCTCTAAGTAGTATTGAGGTTGACGTATTCAGTTTTAGCATCAATAGTGGTCTTTAGAAATAAAATTATGCACTAAACCCGTATTACAATATTGACAACTTATTCAATTTTATTGAAATGCATGCTTGGCATTCCTTGAGTGAAGATTCATTTAATAAAATATGATCTACAAGATCTAGTAGCTGAAATTGAACAATTGTCCTTAACCCACATTAACTCCATGGGTTACTTCGACAGCAAACTGATTTAAACTGCCAGAGTACCATCCCCAATTCAATAATGCCATTCAATACCTACATGAGATTAGTTTAATTTAAATACATTTATAGATAGCAATAAGTCAACCAGTTTACCCAGAGAGATACATATCGGACATTCTTAACCTTAGTATCGTTAATAAATTATAGCTCCTCTAATGTTCAAGTTAATGATTAATTATAAGATTAAATTTTAATTTAACCACCTAATGCAAACAGTTGGCGGAGCGAAGAAATCCTCTCTGTATTTTTTTCAGTTTAAAGTACCAAAACATAATCAATCAATAATATTACGTCCGTTTACATTGATAAGTTTGGCTTAGAAAAAGTACATAAACCGCGCAATTGCAGTAGCTACATTAAGACAGAATTTACTATCCACAAACCTGCAGTCTCTCCATTAATGACGATAACTTTTTCTTGGTATGTCTTAGCACAATAACACGGCGATCGATCAAGGATATAAAGCTTGACAAATGATTTCAATTCCTCGAAAGCGTACATCAGCCTCGAAACGCTAGAAATCTGGTCACGCTACAATAAAAGCCTCCCGCGTACACAACCGTGTAAAATTATTTTCTAGAATATTTTAAAGATTAGCTAGACAATAAAACTACGACGTTTCAATGCTTTAATATAAGGTAAATATTACATGGAAAATTATTATATAATTATTAAACATACAAATTTGATCCAAATTAGTGCGCACCATTTGTTCTCTTTATTGCTTCTGTAAAAAAAAAAAAAAAAAAAAAAAAAAAAAAAAAAAAAAAAAAAAAAAAAAAAAGAAAAAAAAAAAAAAAAAAAAAAAAAATAATGTAGAGTAAAGCAGGGTAATTGTACGTTGTACAGTAGAGCAAATTCCAAAACCCTCGTCAAAACTCTAGATTTCAGTTCTGGGTCTTAAAACCTTACAAACAGAAAAGCTTTACAAATTTTCTCGAAATTAAAAAATATGTTCTAAATATAAAAGTAAAATATAGAGAGAACTTTAATTAATTTTTCTTACATTAGTGTAATAAATTTATATATCCTCTCCAAACATTATTACAATGTACAAGGAATCGACAAAAAAGAATATTGAATATATAGAGTAAGATAAAGCAAAAATGCGTTTTTAACTCAAAGTAAAAAATATGCAAATGACCGATAAACTTCTAATTATAAAAGGCCACACGTGATCACAATTGGCAAATTACATGACGACTTAATTTCAACTAAAATAAATTAAGCTAAAAGTAAATACATTCACAATTCCGTACGGGACGTGACAAGAAATCTAACGTAAAAATATATGTACGCGTACATAAACCCAAAATCAGAGTTCGGTGTTTTTTTCAAATTACAGGATGCACAACACTGCCTCCCAAGCCAGCGGGTATTTTAAGGCTTCATAACTTCATCTTTTTTTTCTTCTGGGCCTTGTCTATGGCCTCAAATGGATTTTCCTGTGCTATTTCTAATTGGCATGTGATCTACATATTTATAAGAAATCTATTTAGCTATGTTGAATCTACTGCGTATTTACATTTCACTCGGGCCTCGTAGGGTCCGGTTTGTTTTTGATTGATAATAACGCTGGCCACGAGCGGTACCTCGCATCGGCGTAGAATCAGTTCGGACCGAGAGGAACGGTAGTAATTACTTCGTCGCGGAGCAGTACGGACATTTCGCTGACGGTCTTTGCTCAATTGTTTATCTGTCGCTCGAAAAATTATGATTTCGTCAGCAAACGACCGCGGTCGGACAAACTTCGAAATTTATTGGGGGCACGACCTCCAGACTTAATATATGGACGAAGTTTGCTCATTAAATATTTCATCTGTAACCCGTTTAATGAGTTGGTCGCGACAACATGTCTACGACACGTAAATATGAACAGCATGTCTCAAAAGAAATTTGGCGCACGAGACATGAAAATTTATATTTAATTTTATGCGTTACGTTTTATCGCATTATATACCCGTGTTGATTTACTAGACAAGACCATTTATCTGCTTTTGAATAACTATTCGGAGTGCAATTCCCAAGTCGAACATCGTTACAAGAATTGTGCCATCTGTCGCGAACATATTGAACAAAAAATAACAATCGGAGTTGAAAAGATCAAAAATTGTGGTTTGTGTCGCGAACAACAGATCGGAAAAACATTCTGTTCTTAATGTAATGGCACGCAAATTGGAACCTCATCAATCGCACCTTCAAATCATATTATTTTTTTTCCAAACGAATCAACAGTGTACTGCCGAAGTAATTTCAAAGTTAGTGTTAAATACATGGACAAGTTTGAACTCTTCAACAAACGCACTTTCTGATGTTGGTGCGTGATGGTGCTGCAACATGCTTCTGTAGGCGGTCTCTTACAAAGCATTCTGCTAAATTTGTTACATCATTCCGTGTAAAATTCCATGCTCTCATCTTTGGCGGGGGATAGTATTAGAAATGTTATCCCTGATGAGTCGCTTAATAAGACGCATACCAAAGCAGTATTTGTCAAATCAACCGAAACGTATCGCGATTTCACAGACTGTGCCGCCTTACCAGGCCACAGGTTGCAGGCCGCGTTTATTATCATAAATATTTGGACAATATTAAATAACGTGGTTTTACAATTCGATACAAAGGAAGCTGCCGCTATCCAGAAAAGCCAGTCCGAAATTTTTCTCAGATAGTCACGTTAAAATGGATTTAAAAATCATTCACACGACATTACTTCGGCTAGCAGATGCAATGAGAACAATTGACAAAATCCTGCGGTGGCCGTTAAAGAATCTCTACAAATAGTGCCAGAACTGTTCACGCACAAGCTATGCGCGATTTGAAGACGCAAAAATGTTTCTGTTTCTAGAAAAATTTCAAAGTGTTTTTGAGAAAAAATTCTGATTTTGGCACAATTAAGACACATTTGTGAAGGATGCGTCAAAGAATCGTTAGTTATTTGAAAGATATTTACTTACGCAAATATTACGTTCACCGAGATGTATGAACGTTCGTTCTCTGCATATAAACGCATTTGTTTCTCATGCCGTACTAAGTTTTGCCGGAAACAACAGTTGAAACATATCTAATGTTGCAGATATTTAACAGACATTATTCACTTTATGATTTCACGGAGGACTCTTAAAATTCGTAAGTGTTGAGGCACGTGTTATTTAATTTTGATTTAAAAGATGAGCGAAATTATTTGCGGCAGCAAACATCTCTATTAGCAATAACTATAGTGGACGCGAGCCTGGTCGACTCTACCTATCTGCGGCGGTACGGGGCTCGTGGCCAGCTTGTATTGATAATCGTTTATTTTACATCCAAAACTGTCTTTGTTTAAATAATTTGTTGCTCTGGCGTCAAATGTACGCATATTGCAATATTATTTGGAACACAAGTGTTAAAAATGGCTGCACATGTTGTAACTGTAGGAACAGGCCTGCTTCTGTGCTCAACGGAGTTTGCAGTTTCAAGGCATATCATATAAATATGCGAACGCATAAAAAGGACTTCATTTTTGCTAAAATTTCTTGGAGGGGTCGTTTGAAGAATGTTCGTTATGGCGGCTTCAAGTTCAAAGAAAATTGACCACGTGCAACGTGCAACAGTGAGGTATAGAAGATCCCAATTATGGAAGGAAACTCTAATGCGGTGGCAGAGGAATGTATGAAGTTTTATCGAAAAAGAGAGTGGAACCCTGACAATTGGAAAACTGGTTTCAAGATTCATTAGAAGCCAATTCAGACTGTTTCAAATTCTGAGTGCTGAAGACGAGTAGTTCAGCGGAGCCGATAAGTGATAATCCAACGGTTCGCTTCTCCACCGGCATCCAGTGGAATAAAGTTTACGCCAAGCCTCTACGAAAATTGCCAAAATGTAACGTACTGCGTTAGTACCAGGTATAAAAACTAAAGCAATGTCCTGTGGATACACTGAAAATGCTTGCAAATGTTTTATTACAAGAAAGCGATCTTAGAAGAGTCGTCAGGTGCACAAACCCTTGAAGTTCGAAGAGTACCTAACATTAAAAGACAAAGGATGTGTAGACATTGATGTGATGACTGAATGCTTTATAGGTTTGCTGTACAAGCTGGTGTGGAAGAAACTGGGACGTACCGATAGAGAACTGTTTTCTTCTGTGACATTAATCCTATTATATCAAGCTACTATGGGAATTAATCGGTTTTGAAGATATTAAACCTGCGTTTTGATGACAAAGAACTCGTTTTTTCGCCTCAGACGACAATTAGTTTTTTTTCTCCGGAGATCGTATATAATGGAACTTATTTTACAACACTGGTCAGGTGCATCTTTTGGTGACAACGAAAGTGTTACTCATTGACAAGTTCAGTTACTCTCGATGAGAGAGATGTTCATTTATTCAGTATATACCAAATAAACCGTCAAAATCGGTATCAAGATTTTGTGGATGTGTGAGTCGAATCCCAGGATTTTGCAATTGATGGAATGGTATATACCGGAACGACGACCAATCAACCTATCCATACAAATCTTGCTTCTGAAGTAGTGCAAACTTTAGTACGCAGCATCCACTTCTCTGACTAAATGGTTACAATGGATAACTTTCTTTACAAGCATTCATTGGCTAAATGTTTTTTAGAAGAACTAACAGTGGTTGGAACACTAAGAAAAGAGAGAAATACTAAATGAGATAAGGAGATGCAAAGAACAAACCGGGTCTACTCTTCTTAACATTTGGCTTTTATGACAAATGACTGGTGGCTACATTCCTAAGAAAAAACAAGTCATTCATTTGCTCACGGCACCATGCACAATGATATGTCTGTAAATGAAAATGTTTAAGCAGAAACTGGAATTAATACTTTTAATTATAACAAAGACCATCGGGGATTAGACGTAATGGATCAAAACAGTCCAACTATACATGTAAAATGGCCAACGAAGCGTTAGCTCTAGGGCGCTTTTTTCTTAATATGATCGATATTGCGCACTAAATTCATTTATTATATTCTCACGTTGAACTTGATTCCATAGGAATGTAACACACGCTAGACACTATATTTTGAGAATTAACTCAGCAATTTGTATACCACCGGCATATGATAGAGGTCAAAAAATCCGAAAATACCAAGAAATTCATAAATTGTATGAACAAAATTTATTACCATTGAAAAAATTGCGACTGATGCCGAAGTACAAACGCAACGAGAGTGATGACTGAAGTGTGGTCCTCTAGTTTAGACAGAAAAAACAAACTGGTTTTGTGAAAAGTGTCGCAGTATATGTTTGCAACTACATAATTAGAATTTGTAAAATGCTACTTTTGAAATGTGTTTACATTATAAGAGCTTAATCTTTAATTAGAGTTTGTTTAATTATTTAGATTTTTTCATGCACGATAAATGATTTAAATATATATCATGTCCACTTATATCTTTTAACAGAGTAAAACAAAACAACCGGGCTGAGAGACCAGAGAATGTTATCTGTATATCCGAACACCCATGCATCCTAGGGTTAAATAGTAATATCGCAAATATACACACAGGTACTTCTTCACATCTGAATCATATTAATGTTCCAACTCGCATAATTGATGCCTCTATAATTCTTAACCGGAATCACATCTTCAGCGAATTAAATCGTCATCTCAATCGGTTCGTCTGAGTCGTGTACACTTTCGCTATGGTGTACTAGCTGTTAATGGCAATAATAACTCCAAATAGTCAGCAGATGATTTGTTTCCTTTTTTTCTTTCGAGGATTAAAATATGACTGGATCGGAGTTTAATAGAGGCCTTTGAAAACGTTTTCCGGTGTTTTTCTAGTGAAATAGCATGAATCAAACATGGCAACAATTTCGATTGTCTATCTTGTAGACTCCAGTGTGAATAAAAAAACTTTTTCAATGCTTACCCTGAAACCTTCAGAGATACTCAAGCGTGTAAGGCGTTTTAGATATCGGCTGTAAGAAACGGCGACATTTCACAAAAATCCCAAAATATGTGCATTTATCTCAAAAAACCAAGGTAGGTAGGTATAGGAATATTGCTTGACATTGCCATAATTGAAGAGAGTATATAAATCGTACAATAATTATTAGGTGCTCAACTTGAGAAACCAATTTGTCGTGTCACAACGGAAATTGAACGCCTTGTATACTTGAATATAATTTTATGTTGTACAGCTTTGTCCCGCTATTTTTTTATTGAAAGCTGTTTTCTAAATTGTTTCAAGAAAGGATTATCTTCTGTACACACTCACTAAATGACCTGCCTGTATATAATAACGCATAACCGCATCAGATGCATTACATCAAAATATAAAAAATGGTATACGTATTTTCGTACGTACGTAAAATGATGCTAATCGCCTAAAATTTTGCTAAACTAAAAACCAAATTGTAACAGAAAAAAAAGGTCAGCATTAAGGATTGTGGGCAATAATGGTTCTTCCATTTATACTATTTTCTTAATAGCATGATTATTACATTGAATTAATCTTCCATAATTTTTAAAGGTTTACTGTATTACCAGGTAATGAAATGCTACAAAACTATGTAACCTTTTTAGTACAGACCAGTCATTATGTTTACATACAACACACTAGGGTGATGTGCTTTTACACAACGGCTTTACGTATTATCTATAACTTTCATTTTACCATGTTCACGTAGAGAGTACTTTATAAATCGGGTCATTTCTAACATTTATACTTTATACATAACGACCTGCAGCAATATTTTCTGGTATTCACCACTGTCAGAATACGTTTTCTATTTTATCTATCAGCACTAAACAAAGATACAATCGGTATATCGATGAATAGAAACACTTCTTTGATAATGGAATTGCTTATAAAAATAATCAAATTCTAATGGGTAAATAAGGAATTTCCTTCTTATGGTTGATTCCCGTGACAAATAAAAAAAAAATCGCCACATCGGGGCACGCCTGCTGTACAACAAATCGTCCCACGTGTGTACTTAGAAAATGTAGCACCTTATCTGGACCAAATTTGAAATAAACCGAAATCCTTATAGCCCACAAGCAAAACCTTCAGACCCTACCAGGCTATCGACAAACCACATCAAATAACAGAATTGCTTCTATTGCAAACATTGGAATAAAACCACGACCGGGGGGGGGGGATTGAACGGAAATAATCTCTTATCGCAGCATAGAAGCGATACGAGGTAGACATAACTTCTGGCTCACCTACATATGACAATAACGCAGTTGCATGGACGTCTGGCAATAAATATCCTTGCAATAGTCCATTTATGCTACCTTTTGCGGCAAGGTACCAGGAAGCTTTAGTTTACAAACGACAATTCAAATTACTTGCCTAAATTTGATAAGACTACTTTTGCGATACGGATTGTTGAACGCCGGGCTTGATATAAAAATTTCTTAAAGACTGTAGATTTTTTTGTTCGCACACGTACCTGTAACAAAAAAACAACATTATAATTATTCCCATTCTCTGATTTATACTTTAACAAATATTAGAAGCCATTACCAAAGAACTCCTATTAATAACACCTATTATTTATGTTTCGCAAGGTAATAATTACCTCTACAAGAAATAGAAAAATATCAAAAAGCTAAATATACTAGAAAAAAAATGTTAGAACTTCTGACAATTACAGGCAAATGCCACTACAAATAGTATAGATAAGTATTTTCGTTTTCTTAGCGTTCCGTGTTTTAATAATTTGAAAGATTTCTGCTTGATTTTAGGCGGCTTTTATCGTTAAATATATTGTAGTTAGAGTATAATAAAACTATAATTTTAACGTTCGACAACTTTGTCTTCTTCAGAAGTACATGTCCACAAAATATAACATTGTTAACTAACACAAACACTTTAAAAAATTTGGTTTGTTTTGTCCCAATAAAACATCTAAAAAATATTTAATACTACGATTCTTGTGGTTATTTTGATGTATTTTTAAAAGGAATATTCTATTGTCATCTTTGTTGGTTGACAGAAAGGCAATGCGATATCTGATTCCAGGGAGGCGGCACGCAATTCAAAAATTTTTTTCTTAGAATTTGTGTAAGATGAAAAATCTTTTATAGAAATATTTTACTATGGTCAAATTATTCATAAGGCTAAAACCTGAATGTAATAAATTAAATAGTTTGATAATTAATCGTTATAAAATAGGATAATATATTTTAGATAGTCCTTCGATTTCTGTTTTGTCGTTAACTGAATTTTTATGTTTGTTGATTTTATCATTTCTAGTATGCATCTTTGCTTTATAATTCCTCTTTCTTTAAAATATCGAGACATTGTCGAATTGAAATATGTCCAGTAATTTTTGTGTTTTTTTTTAAGGCAGTGATTTGTTTTGATATTTGTGACCTTTAACCTATCAAGTAAATTTTGTTGTGTGTTTGTTACATGGGATTTTATACTCTACATAGGTTTGTGTTTATTTTATGTATTTTATCTTTCATTTTAGAAATGCAAAACTAATTGATGCAATTTTTATGTGCTACTTTATATGTAGCTTAAGTTTTAATTGATTCTTCGGATACTTGTGGAACATATGGTTTCCTAACAATTTGTTATGTCTATCGTTGTTTTGTTTTTGTCCTCATGCTTGGGAATTGTACAAGGCATCATTTTTTTTTTTAATTTAATTACGAATTTCAAAATCTAAATTTTGGGCTTGGTAATATGGATGGCCTCTATTAACTATGCTGTACCAACTTCTTTTTATAAGCAGGGTTGGGCGAATGAAAATTTAATATCGACCGGAAGATGTAGTTCTGCAATATAACTTCGTTAGTATTTTTTTTTTCGCGAATTAGGGTAGTCTAAGAAATTAATCATATTGTTTTGTTTCTTTTTCTAAGGTAATTGTATTTGGGGTGGAATGTTTTGAGCTTTTGTAAGAAGTAATTTACTTTGTCAGTTGGTATACAAGCTATGCAGTCAACCACATATCTTTTAAAAAATTTGGTTGAATCTAATCCAGTTATAAACTTGTTCTTCTAAATCTTCAAGGCTAACTGTGGCATTGAGGCTTGATATAAGGGATCTCATTGGCAGCACCATAGTTTGTTTGTAAATTTGTTCTGGAATTAAAAGTATGTTGTTGAGAGGGGTAGTTTTTAGTGCGATCAGCAATTCATTTGCGGGGAAGGTCAGTATAATGTAATTATGTTCCAATTTTTTTTCCAACAACATTCAGTTGTCGTAATTCGTCGGAATATTTGTATACGATAGAGACAACATGTAATGAGATTCAGTTTCTCTGGATATTTTTGATTTCTTACAACAGGGTCAAATAAATTCTGAAATTTCAAATTATTTTTATGTAGTGCTCATTTTTTACTTGTATTTTTGAATTTGAATTGGCTAAAATTTGTGAGAAAAAAAGTGTGTAGAGTGGGCTCTGGACACAAATATATCGGTCTAAGAGGAGTATTTTGTTTGTGTTTTTTGGAAGACCATATATTTTTGGGAGACTATTCATTTGAATTTTGGTTTTTTCGGGGGGGGGGGGGGAATGATATGTTTCCACGACGAGATATGTAACTATTATGTTCACATTTTTTTATTCATTCCATAACATGAGTTTTTTGATATTTTTTATTGGATCCTTTTTCATTTCTGCATATGTATCGGATATTTTAGGTATATTGTCATCTTGTGTAGCATATCCACTCTATCCACTATACAGTTTATTGCTTTTATCTGGCTTTAAGTGTTATTATTTTGGGGTTACTTTGTCAAAAATCTTAAATAGTTTGGTTTAGACAGTGCCGGCTAGGAAAAGCACGGCCCGCCGGAACCGCCCAGGCCCGCGGGCGGGCTCGGACGGGCCTCGTCTCTGTCAATTGCGGGCCCGGCCGGCCGGGGGGTCTAAAAATTGTACGGCCTGACGGGCCGAGAATGTTTTATTAACTACATTGAATAGAGTACGTATGCAGTAAATGCTGTTTTGGTTTTGTACGCTATCGTTTTTGTAGTAACCATTTATGTATACATGTTATGTTACCGTTTCTTTTGGGTTTCATACAATACGTATACAGGACCAAACAAAATAAATGTTTTCATTCTACTCATTATAATGTAGTAATTAAAAAATGATTAGAAATAACGGTGCAGATTATATTACTTAAACGGCTAAAATAATTTTAGACGGGCAAAACGGGCCGGGCCTTGTGCGAAGTTAATGACGCAAAGGGTTGGGCCTACTCCCATGGTGTAAGCGGCCCGGGCGGTCTGGGCCGTGAAAATAGGCCTCGCGCAGTGCTCTAGCTTGGTTAGTTTATGTAATAATTTTTGGATCGGAGTCTAGTTTGTTTTTCCTGATAAGTTTAAAAATTACTAATTACATAATTGACTTTACTTCTAATTTGGTTTTTTCGTTTCGGAGATGTGATTGTTGAGTTTATGTTGCCACAATATTAATAATGGTATATTTTATTAGATGCATAATGTAAACTAAAATTTGGACCTAATCTTTATATACAATCCAATAAATACTGGACATACTTTCATTCTACAATGTCTCTATACTTAATAAAAAGTCAATTATAAAGCATAGATTGCCATACTAAAATGATACAAATCAACAAACTCAAAATTCAGTTAACGACAAAACAGAAAT
Organism: Dynastes maya; assembly: GCA_029619315.2. Taxonomy (NCBI): domain Eukaryota; kingdom Metazoa; phylum Arthropoda; class Insecta; order Coleoptera; family Scarabaeidae; genus Dynastes; species Dynastes maya. The sequence continues at coordinate 18,484 of JAROYE020000126.1, forward strand.
TGGAAAGGAATATCTAAAATTTACTTATCCTATTTTAATAATGATTCATAATTGAAACTATTATTTTATTAATTCGAATTTTTAGCCTTATGAATAATTACGATCGGAAAATTTTTCATAAAAGATTTTTTACAATTAATACAAATACAATAACAAAAAATTTCTAATGCAGTGCTGCCTCGCTGGAATCAGAGTTATTCGCATTCGTCTTTCTGTCAACCAAAAAGATGGCTAGAATATTCCTTTTAAAAAAATAAACAAAATACCACAAGTTGTAGCATTGAATATTTTTTCTAATGTTTTATTTGAACAAAACAAAACCAATTTTAAGTTTTTGTGTTTGTTAACAATGTTTATTTTGTGGACATGTATTTCTGAAACCCAATAAAGATTGTCGAAAAAGTTAAAATTTATAATTTTAATAAACTCTAACTAAATATATTTCGAAAAACCCGCTAAAATAAGAAAAATTTTTAAAAAATATTTTAGAATTCTGACCAAAAATTTTGGGAGAAATTTATAAAAACAATTTGTAGGAAACAGAGGCGAAAACTTGCAACTTTTTCCCAAAATAAACTTGCATATTTTTCAAAAATTGTGGAGTGTATTATGTGCTTATTGAAATGCAATAAAACGAATTTTTAAAACAGTTACTACTTAGATTACAGAAATTGCTACAATTTTTTGAATAATTAAAAACATTTAATTAAACCCCCAAAATTTAATTAGGGAAAGTAAACGAAGAAACAAACTTTTCTATTATTCGATCTCTAACCTTCACCGTTTAAAGTCCTTTTCTTCTATAAAAATTTCACACACCTGTTTTGGAGGTGGCGTCATCCCTCCAAACTTTTCAAAAAATTTTGGGGAGAAAAAAAAAAAATAAAAACCCGGAAAGCTTTGTTCCTAAAGAATTGCGACCCCAAAAAAAACTGTTTTCACTATATAAAAACGATCATTTTTTGGGAAAAAAAAAGTTTTCTTTTGGGGGAATCTATCGGTAAATAACCCAATACTATTGGCCTAATCCAAGGTAAAAAACGTTTGGTTCGTGCATTTAGGTAGGCTTGGGATAATAAAACGTTTGTACGATAAAGACAAACATCAACCCGTTGTCGCGGTGTTGCAATACTAAAAAAACCTTAATTTTTTGGTAATGTTTCCCCAACATGCGATCGTATCGTGCTGATACAATGAAAAATCTTTTCCCGGGTTTTTACTTTTTTCAAGTTTTAAAAAATGTAATGCAAAAATACAAAAAAGATAACAAAATTTCTAAACTTTTTGGCTCTCCTAAAAATATTTGAATCGTATAATACGGAATCCAAAATTCTTAATTTGTCGGAAAAATTTATTTTCCGGTATTAAAATCCCAAAAAACATCATATTCTATTACTCAAAATACTAGAAATTTTCGCTAATTTTTTAAATTTTAAAATTTACTCTTTATCGTGGCGTTTTTTTCTTACAATTTTTTTTTAATACAAATCGTTCCACCATTTTTGCACTTATCTTCATGGGGATTTTTTCTGTGAAAAGTGAGAAAAGCAAATAAAAGGTACAAAAAACTACGGATCCATTACAATTGTTTAAAAAAAAAAGATTATACAAATATCAAATTTTAAACATTGTTTTTTCCTGGGGGGCAAACGGGAGAAATTTAACAAAGAGACCCATAATGCGGTGGCATCGTCAACAAACCTAAAGGTTCGGCGTTAATTACAAACATCCGAGGTTTGAGACTGAAAAGCAATCTAGATTTAACGTTGGAATAAGTAGGTGTTGCATTTACTAAGCAAGCACGAGCTTGTTTTTTTATGTACCAAAAAAAATCGGGTTTGACTTCCTTAATAAAACTTTGCTTAATAACCGTGGATCTTCCATCGGAACGGTTAACAAATAATAATTTAAATACAAGGCGAGAGTAGCGACTTAAGCTTTTAAAAAAACACCCTAATGAAAAGGGTTTTTGACATTACTATTTTCGAAAAAATCCCCATTTGTTTTTTTTGCAGCAGTGACAGCACAGAAATCGGACAAAAGTTTTTTTACAGTGATGTTTAAAAAAATCAATTTGAAAAAAAATGGAAATTTAACGTAAGGGGTTTTTGTTTGCTATCTTTTACGACTTACAACACGCCTCGAATCCCACTTTTCATCGTTTGATAGTGAAGCACCTCAAAAAGACTGTTCACAACTGTTAGCAAAAATTTTTCGTGGTCGTGCGCCCATTATGATGAATTTCGAAAAAGTCGCCAAATCGGTTTTTTTGTTCCAAAAAACTCGATGCTGTGCGAAACGGGTTTTAAGATGGGCATGTAACTTACCGTTAATAGAGGCACCCTTGGCTTCGAGGACTGCGTACAGTAATTTTGCTGAACAAAAAGGGTCTGTTCCGCAAAATTTTACCCGGGCACAAAAAAGCTTGTGTAAATTGATGTAGAAAAGGAAAAAAAAATTCGAGAAGAATTTAAAAAATTTACATCTGACTCCTAACAGTTGAGAAACTTGGTATTTGTAAAAGCCAAACAAAGCAAAAATCAATTGTTTGGATTTCCCCAAAATAAATCGAAACCAGCAAAAATTTTTCGTTCAAAAAGTACTTCCAACAAATGATTGCTTGTTTTTTTCGTTGTACTAGACATATCGAAATTTGTTTTGGGAAGATCGAAGAACATGAGTGCTAAATTTCAAAAATTTTTTTGCCGAAGTCATCGGAAACCGGGAAAAACAATCGATAACGTCGCATCATCCTTCATCATGACAATACCACTCCACACACCGCGCCCAAACAATGATTATTTGAAGAAAAACATTGAACTAATTTTGTCTCTTTTCCCATTCATCTATTTATCGTCTAACGCTTTTTTTGTTTCCGATTCCCAAAAACGTTGCAAAATGTTGGCGTGACTTTTTTCATTTCAAAAGCTTTTGAAGTCTTCAAAACGATGTTTTGGAGATACCTCTTCAGAATGAATTTTTAAAGGGGGAATCGGGGGGTTTCCCCGGGCAAACCCAATGTTTTTTTCCAAAAAAATTAAATAGACACACGGGGAAACCACAGTTGTCAGTGATTTTTGCCAAAAAAAACAACCGTGTCAGAAACATCTGTTATTCTTTTTTTTGAAAGGACATTTCAAATTTTATTTATAATATTATTATGGTCTTTAGTAAAAAGGGCCCTTGGGTTTTTTATTTCACTGCATTAGATAATTGTCCCCCAAAAACAACGGGAAAAAGGGTAAAGTTTTTAAAAAATTATCTTGATTTGAGTGTATTGTATTTCTTTTTAAATGTTCAAAAAAAAACTATGGCTTATCTGCCCTTTTTCAAAAATGTTTCCTCTCTGGGTTCAGTATATTAAAAAAAAAAAAAAGTTTTCTTTGTTCCCGAAAAATACAATTTTTTGACAAATGTGCCCTTTTCCGGAACTCCTGAAGTGGTTTGAAGGCATGCAAATGTAATCTTTGGGGGAAAATTTTTTGGGAAAAAAATAAAAGATTTGCACCAAAAATTTTCTTCTTTCATTGTTTTTGTAAAAAATTAAAGGGGTACCTCATATAATAAAATTATAATTTTTTCAAAATAAGAAAAAAATAGATAAAAAAACAAAAAAAAATAGAAAGTATCGGTTAAAGTTGTTATTTTTTCGGTCATATCTTACTTTTTCGAAAACCATACCCACCAATGTCCTGCTTGGAAACGTTTTCGTGCCCAATTTCCTGTTAGCTGCTAAAACCCATCGGGGAAGGTCCATGTTATAAAAAAATTTTCCCTTTCAATGCTTTGAAATTTTTAAAACTAAAGAAACCCTAATTTATCCATATAGGGGCCCCTCTATTAATTCATAATTTGTCTCATCAATCAATACTAGTAAACTTTATTATTTTTTTTTGTATCTTTTAAAGTTTTGACTGTTTTTAATTTGTTATAAGCCCGTATTTTACGTAAAAACCTAATTTTTTAAAACTAAAAGGAAAAAAAACCCCCGTTAAATTTTTTCCAAAAATACTTTGCTCGTTGTTGAGACTAAAAATGTACTTAAAATTTTTTCTCAAAGAATTTATCTGTTAAGTTTCCGAGATATTTTCAAGAACTTAAAAAACGTGCAAATTTTTTTTGGGGGGTGCTATACCCTAAAATCGGACGTTCGGGCCGCTAAAAGAATTTGGGGACTTTTTTGGGTTCTTGATTTCATAGAAATCTGAATTTTCGGGTTGCCGGGGTTCCCTTTTTTATATATTTCAAAATAATCTAAACCCACACCAATCGATATGCAGTCAATTCCCCTGAAAGTAGTTTGCAAAACCACATGGTATTCAAAACTAGGGAAAAGTTTTTTAAAATCATTGCGTACTTTTTCTTTAAAACTCAAAGGTATTAGCGATTCATTTTGAAAAGAATGAATATGGGGGTCCAGATTAGACCTTGTGCTATACCGAACTGGCAATGTGCTGCAAGCAATAATTTCTTTGACATACACATTTGGAATTTTTTATTGTTAAAAATCCAAACCAAAATTCCCAAAATTTAAAAACAAAAAAATAAAAATCTGATCGAACGCCTTTTGGGAAAACTAAGTAAATAACGTCACTTGGCCTCCCTGTCCCCTTTGGTTTGATACAAATTGAAATACAGGCTAAATTGGTGGTAGCACTGAGCATAAAACCGTTTTGCTACTGAGAAATCCCCGGCAGCCCGATACAAAATTACAAAAAGAATGCTTTGCTTTTGAAAAGTTAAAAAGAGTTAACCTTCGCGTGGCCCAAAATCTTGGAATACCCCGTTGACCGACTGGGGAATTGTTGGACCCAATGAAGGGGAAGTTTATTTTTTTGTTTTCAAGCTAGTGTTTTTTATAGATGGGGAGTAATAATTTCCAATTTTCAATCACTATTCAAAAATCTATCTTTTCAAAAACCTTTGCTGAAAATAGGGTTTTTTTTGCAGGTATTATTACAGCTTTCTATAACTCATGTCACTAAAAAATAATTCCTGTAATTCCTAAACTTCGCCTCCTTCTATAGACAAAATTCCCCATTAAAATTTACACCAACTTATTTTATTTCAAAAAATTTTTTTTTTGCACTCGAAGTATCGCATTGAATTTTTAATCATTATCCATTATCCTTTATTTGGAATTCTCTTACTGCCTTTATTAATGTATCGAAAGCCGCTTGATTTCACTAATTTATTAATAAAATTTTTGGGCATGAGTTAAAATCCCTAGTTGAAATAAAATATTTGCTCATAAATCCTTTTTTACATGCTATTTTTCATTCTAAAAAACCAATCGAAATAAAATTTCTATAAGTCTCGAGTAAATAAGTAATTTTTTCTATATTTTTTTAAAAGTTGTTCCCCACACTTGGATTACTGAAAACTAAAAGGGAAAAAACTCAAAAAAAGTAATTAAAAAACATTTTTACAATTACAAATTTAGGGTAATACGGAAATTTCTAAAATATTATTTGGAGCCTAAATTCCTAATATTAAAAAAATTTAGTATTTAAGATAAAAATAACCAAATAATCCTATCTGGGGGGTAGTAAATTCATTCAAATCCCGTTGATGACTAGTGGTTCCCAAAACCATTTTGAAAATGCTAATAGTAAAGATTAAAAAAACCTAAAATATACTATTAAGACTGCACGGGCCTATTTTCCACCCCCCCCGGCCCCTCCCTTTTCAAAATGGAATAGGGCCCCTTGCGTTTTGTTACCCCCGGTCAAGGGCCCCCCCGGGCCCGCCCTTTTGGGAAATTTAGGCCCTTTTGGCCCGTCTAAAAATTTTTTTAGCGTGTTTAAAATAATTAAATTTGCCCGTTTTATTTCTGAACATTTTTTTTAAATTTCCATTAAGATGAAGAAACTTTATTTTTTTTGTTTTTGTATTATACTGTTGAAAACAAAAGAAAACGTAACATAACATTGCATATATAAAAATATTTTAAAACAAAAAGATGGCGTAAAAACTAAACCATTTACTGCATACGTTTTAAACCATTCGATGTAATTTTTTTGACATTCTCGGCCCCCCTCGCCCGTCAATTTTTTGGCCCGGCCCGTAATAAAGGGCAGGCCCGCCCGCGGGCCGGGGCGGGCCGGCTTTTCCTACCCCTTTCAATGCTCTAATCACATAACGTGTTTCGCCCACGTGAAAATTTAAATGCGTTTTTTACATGTGTCAAAGGGCGCCGAATATGATGTTTTTTTAAAAGCCAAAATTTGCTGAAAATACATCTAACTGGCCCGCATACATAATCTTTTGACGCCGATTTTCAGATTCAATAAATCTACCCCTTAAAAAAGTTTGCATAAATAATGTTTTTTCCCGGAAAAGGGCTGTCGCCATAGGCAAATTATCTTTTTACACCAAACTCCGGACAAAAACGCCAGGAGATCAAAAAAACATATTTTTAATTTTTTTTCTCTACATAAAAATTAGAAACAGAAGTTTACTTTAAAACTTTTCTGAACCAGAATATTTAACGTTTAATGATAGTTGTTCCCCTAGTTTTTTTAAAAATTTTGTTACCTTTGTCTACGTTGTTTTTTTGGCTTTTCCCAATATAAAGTGTCTATATCTCCTATTTCTCGTAATTATCACATAATTTGCCATTAAAGAAAAGTCTTTTTAATTTATAAAAAAATATGCTTTTTTAATGTCCATTATCATACAATCTTTTTACTATAAAGGGGCGGGTAGATCCTATAAAATTCGTGGGGGTTTTTTTTTATTTATTTAAGTCTGTTGCTATAAATAGAAACTTTTGTTGAAGTGTTGTCGTTGTTGTAAAGCGTTGCCTAAAATAAAAGGCTCACCCATGGTTCGGGTTTCAACTTTCAAAAAAGCACGGTAGCAGTTCCTCCCCGAAGGATGCCCCAAAGTTCTTGTCATTTGCGTAGTTTATGCCTAACTTATGGTCTGCCGAATCTTTAAATTAAAAGGGGGATTCGTTTTTTTCGCTTTTTTGTAACAATCGTCTCTTTTATTTTGGGCTTGCTTAAAAGCAGCCCCACGAACTTAGTTTAACTTGGTGAGTTTTCTTTTGTGTCTATTCTTATCCCCAGCTTGTGGGCTTTTTGGCTCTTCTAAATTGTTCTCCCTCAGTTTTTTTAAATTTTCCATCTAGCAAAATGGGAAAAAAACTTTCCGCAAAGGGTATTACAATAAAATTTTTAAAAATACTTCAAAAAAACTGGGGCATTCTTACATTTTTAACAATATAATA
>JAROYE020000127.1:0-25099 GCA_029619315.2 Dynastes maya
TCAAATTTTAGATTTTTTTTTTGAAATTCGGACCCCAAGTAATTTTAGGTATAGGACGCGAATATATTTTGTTTCTTTGTTTTATAATATAAGAGAGATCAAAAATAATAGTTACCGTAAAAAAAAAGTTTTTCCTGGTTGAATATGTTTACGTTTAGATTGCATTTTCGTAACAGCCTGTACAACACTGTTTATGTTTATTAATTTAACTTGCATTATGGAAAGAGTTCATAATCTACAGAGTGTTCTATTCTGATTTAAACAAAGATGCAGCGTGATTTTATTATATACTTTTAAAAAAATGGATCTTAATCCAGGATCTTCTCCAAGAACTTTTGAAAAGGATATTTAGATTGTACTTTTAGAGATATATCTAAAAGATGATCGTCACCGATTGTGACAAACCTACTATTTCTTTACTAGAACCCTAATAACACATGTACTTATTCTTATTACATCTTATTCATTAAGTAGAAAACATCTTCGGCTTAAAACTGTAACCTTCCAAATTCAATTTGATTTTATATTGAAATGAATTTCATACGTACATAATTAACAACTTTTTAAAGCAAAATTGTTTTTAACATTCATATGTACATATATAAGTATATTCAGCTACTACTATAGAATTATGTATTATATCAAGTCATTCAATCATGCATAAATACTTTGTTGTTAATGTTAAGTCCGTAACGTTATGATCTGATAAGATAGAGTTTGTTAAGAAGGTGGTACCGGCAGTGGCGCACCGCATAAAAGTAGGCACGTAATATACAATATTAGTGAAAAATAATATTGTTACCTTTTCCTGTCGTCTTGATGTCCACTGTGGCAATTGGCAACCGCCCTGGCAAGCTGCGTAGAATTACAACATCGGCAACGCTTCCATTGTTGACGATGTTGTGAATACGTTGTCGTATACTTCGAAAATGTTCGTTCGACATCCAGTGAAGTAAGATTTGCAAATGTCAGATATTCCTTTTCCTCATCTGGGCACTCTTGATTTTCAATTATAGACCGAACCTTTTGTAAATCGGGATTTTTCGTTAAAAATGCACCAAATTTTTGAGCAACATTGTTTATGCAATTTAATGCGTCTCGTGAAGATAAGTGGCTGTTTTCTAATTGTTCAATAGCTTGTACAACTTTAGAATAGTTCATGGAAATTTCTTTGAATGTTCGAATTGGAAAAAAATTGCTGATCAACTTAAAATGCTGCAGAATCATTTGAATCAAGTTTTAAAATGACATGAATTTCTGATAGTAAGATACTGTCGCTTTGAACTCTCTCGCGGTACCGTCGAGATCGACTACGAGTTGAAAGTTACCCCTACCCACGCCGGTGCCACCTTTTTAACAAACTCTAGAGTGATAAGTTCCTCGAACCATTAATCTTAATACCTATCTCTAATAGCTTTTATGAATATAGTGAAATAGATGCAGTAATAATTATAGTTTGTTACGTGTCTCAAAACCCGTGTCTGTACCCGCGATGTTCAACATCCGTGAATATATTCACGTTCAAAACCAGCAACTCTAGTAGCAACATTATGTAATAAAAAAATCTGTTTTATAGGCATTTATTTCCTTTTGTTGGCTGCATGTCCTCAGCCCCGCCACACCCGGATTTTGAAATTTCCTATACGCTATCATTTTGTGTCGCAAAAAGAAAATTTTGTGCTTTAATATTAACGGAGTTATAAGTTATAACTCCGTTAATATTGAAGCACAAAATTCCCTTTTTGCGTCACAAAACGCACAAATGAGCACAAAATAATAGCGTATAGGAAATTTCAAAATCCGGAGGTGGGCGGGGCTGGGTACATGCACCCCCGTTCGTTTTCAATTTAGTGATTCGTGCTGTTTAATGCTTACCTTAGTTTCATGTTGTTACTGCAACTGCCCTGACTGTCCTACATATTAGACAAAACGTTTATTAAATTTAATATTAAATCAAGAAGCATATAAATCTGTCCATGCTGTGATTATTATGTATTTAGGAAATTAATTTTGTTAATCGTGTTACGTTCCTGAAGATCTAATTAGTTTTTTAGTTTGTAGAAAACCCTTTTAAATTCAGCTAATTTCATAAATAAAATATGCTTAATCTCGACACGTGTATTTTCCTCATTTTCCTCACATAACATAATCATAAATCGTGACGACTCTCTAACAACTAGCTTCAGTCTGCAGTTCCTTACCATCCCGGTCAGTACTACCAACTTAAAAGTACGCGGCAAATTTAAATTTTAACGTATATGAATGCTGCAAAGAAAAGAAAACAATAATGTTCAAACAAAAGTGAACCCAATGTAGAAGTACACATAGACACATGAAAAAGGTGCCTAGAAACAATAACCAAGGTATCTCTAGCTCATGGTATTGATGGAATCACTCCCAGCAAAAACAATATGAGAAGAGAAAAGCACTAACGCTTTTTCCTCCTGCCCATTTTGCTGTTCATCTCTCAATTTATGCCGCCAACACTGGTTTGAAATAAAATGTTGCGCAAATTGCATTATTCTAACTAATATTGCGTCATTCGGAACAGGCAGAAGAGATCTCGACAAGCTGGCCGGGAGCAATATAAGATCTTTGTCCGGGTGCGCAGTTGCAGTAAATTGACCGGCAAGAGAATATTGCAGCTCCGCATTTGCCTTGTTCTAACTCTTAAGAAAGTGTGCGGTTGTGTTTAAAGTGTTGTGTTGATACCCCAAGTGCCACTGAAGTGGCGAGAAATTGTAAAAATAATCCAAATTCGTTCTGCTACGTCTGCGGTGAGTTGACTTTTAAAACGTAGAAACGTTCGTTTACACCGTTAGTTAGAAAATGTTATCAACTTTATTTTGGTTGTAAAGTAGGCGACCAGGATAAAAGTTGGGCCCCCCATATTTGCCGTGTCACATGTGTTCGGCTTCTCACAGCATGGGCAAAAGGTTCACATCATATGCCTTTTGCAGTTCCTATGGTATGGAGAGAACCTGAAGACCACATTTCGGACTGCTACTTCTGCCTGAATTGGCGAATAGAAGGATCCAAATATTTCTTACTCTTTGTAGATGATCACAGTCGAATGATATTTGTATACTTTCTGAAGTCTGAAGTTCTAAACTATTTTTTAGACTTTAAAGTTATGGCTGAAAAACAGACAGGTAAGCAGATTAAAATACTAAGAACTGATAATGGTCTAGAGTTCTGCAACAAAGAATTTCAAAATCTATTACGTCAAAACGGAATAATACATCAGACAATAAACATATACACACCAGAACAGAATGAACAGAACTGTTGTTGAAAAGGCATGTTGTTGTTTGATGCTACTATAACGTCCATCTTATCTTAGAAATGTAATATGTAACATATATGAAATAATTATTTGTTATTATAACTTTAATAGATATTGAAATATCTTTCTCGGGGTTTTTTTTCAAATTTTGTTAAATTTCTAATTTTAATTTGAATAAACGATTCTTGTAGGTTTGGGGGTATCCCTGGATACCCTTACGCCAATTTTAGAATGAATTTCCAACTCAGTAAAATGAAATTAACGAATTTTAAGATTTGAAAAATAACTAACTTTTAAATTTTTGAACGAAGCCAATGTATATAAACCCCCTGTTTATATATCCACTACAGGAAACTGCCTGCTCTGGATATTTAACCCTTTTCTCTTCTAATAAAGACTTTGAATACACAATGGAACACTTATATTGGGATTGGATTTAAGACACACTTTGATTCAACCAAGGCCGAATAAAGATTGATGAAAAATTATGGCGTCGTTCATCTTTCTTTTATTTTAAATCGCGAAAGACCGGCGATTGCTTTATAATTTAGAATGATTCGAATTAAAGCCAATAATGAACCAGAATTATCGCAAAAAAACAGAAATAACAATAAACAATGACGCGATATATGAAAATAGATAATAAATAACATTAATAAATTAGAAAATGTATTGATAAGAACTTAAACCAGGCGAATACAGATGTCGCGACCGGTATTAAATCTCAATTAAAAGTTTATACATTTTTCAATAAATAAAATTTCAACCGTTATATCTGCCTATATTGTAAACAAAAAAATTCAATGCTGCTGTGCTTTTTTTAGTATCAAAAGTCGCCTACATGTCTAATTCTTTTTCATACACGTTTCAAATTTGTTCATGAACAAGTTGGTTATAAAAGGAAACAGCTCAGATAGCGCAATGTTGTCATCAGCTAAGATTTAAAATTAAGACACGTAATACCTTTAACATTCTTTTAATGAGACAAACGCTGTGATATATTTCTGAAAGGAGAAATAAAACATACTACCTAACCATGTAATCTCTGTTAGCATTCAGTATTACATATCTTTGCCAATTTAAACAATTCTCTACGCTTTAATAGAATGAGGAAGATAACTCAGGTAACCTCCACAATTTAAGATATACTGTATACTCATTTTTTTTCTAATTCATTGAATAGAAATTACATTCTCCAAACGTATTTCTATTAAACGATATGTATTGTTTACCAGATGATTTTCTAGAAGTTTTATCCTCTGTTCTGTCTTATCTATCTCGATTTCAGCGTCAAGTACCGCGCAAATGTTACTAGTTTACCGAGAACCTCCTGAGTTGCAACATGTTCAAATTCTTGAAACAAGTAAGTTAGTTGAATTTGTTATTATGCAAGGTATAGTTTTATGCTCTAATTAAATTAACTATACATATTACCATTGGCATTACGTTTAATTTATTAACTAATTCAATGAATAAAAGTCGGCCATTTTGATTAAATGTTCGGTTTGCTTTGTGTGACGATCTTATTTTAAAACATGGATTATCCCGAAAATAAAAAGGCATTTGAATTTTTATAACTGCGAAAGTGTTGTTTATAACCTGGAAATTTGAAATGTGTGCTATGTTACAATACACGTTTTCCTAAATCTCTTAAAAAGTATCCATCTTAGATGCTTGATAAGAAAAAGAAAAATAGGTAGTTGTATTTCAGAAATGTTGTCACTTTTTCCATTTGGAAATTTAATCGTAATTGTTGGATACGTTGTAAATTTTCGAAAAATTTATTCGATTTCGAATCCTATTCTATACGGTCAACAGTTCTGCAACATTTCAATTTTCCAAGTTATAAAAGTTCATATGCATTCGTTCATCTGTCAACAATTTTCATTTGATTTTGCAAGCTTATATTTTTCGAACGGCATGAAGCATTAAGACGTGGTTTTCTCCGTTAAGTTTTATATGAGTCCAAGTTTTTTTATGGCTTTTATGGATATGTCATTTCTTCTATAAGAACCGAAATGAAAATGGCATAATTTGCAGACCCGATATATTGATTTTTTTTTAATGCGATGGTTTATTTATCCCCAGTAATTTGAAAAGGTACTTCTTTTAGCCTTTAAATGTTATTTACAAAATTAAAATCGGTTGAGAAATAACAGAGCTAAACGCTTATGGAGATACCACTGTAAAATCAAAAATGGACAATTCAAATTGCATTTACTTACAGCTTAATCATATACTACAATTAACTAAAAACAAAAAAATCATTTAGAAGTACATTTCTATAACAAATGTTCAAATGTGCCTGCCGTTTTCCTGTATGCAGGTATTTAATCTCACCAGAACCAAATGCTCTATTTAGCATTTCCGCTGGAATATTTTCAATAACATTCCGAATATTATGTTTTAGATCAGAGATGTTTTCCAGAAGTGGATTATAAGCTCTTTCCTTAACATAGCCCCACAAAAAAATACCGTTATACCATTTTCATATCGGTTTTTACCGATTTGCAGCGATATATGGTTATGTGTATTTTCGATAATTATTTTTGGCTACATTGTAAATTTTGTTAGAGACGGTGATTTCATATTTGAGTATAACTGTTAATTCCAAACAACTTTTCTTAATAACATTTTCCTCTATTTTGAAAAATAAGAGTACTTTACTCTTAAGCCTCTTTCAATTTTAAATATCCACGTCAATTTGGTTTTAAAAGGTGCTCAAACTTTCTGAATATAATTTTATCAAAGTCCATAACAACAAAAAAATATTGCTTAATCGTTGACGTCCTAAAATATAACAATAGAAACATTTAATATTACTCAAAATTACAAAGGCAGTTGAGGTAATATATTGGAGATATTAAGCTTTTACCTTACGTATATCTTATCTAAAATAATTTCCAAAGATTAAATGTAATCTTTCATTTAGGTAAGACGCCAAACAAGGAATTTATAACATAAAAATTGATTTAGATTATTAATGTTATATACCCTATTATGCCATCCTAAAAGTAACATCACAAAAAGTTGTGTAATATACATATTGTCTATCTGGTAAATTTAAACAAACCGATTGTGATAATATTCCCAATAATCTCCAAGAACGTTATCATTAACAAATAAACAGCTGAAAATAATATATATTATTTGAAGATTTATCCATTATCTACACAATAACAGGTTCAATTGAATTTTTACACATATAAATAAGTAGGCAGCGGGTTACCTGAGCGTGGGAAAAGCCGGAAGTAGGCAGCGAATTCCAGGAAGCGGCTCCTTTGGATAGAATTTAAATCCCACAAATTTATGTAACGCATCAATATGAACAAATATTCCTTAATCATTTACGTAAAATATAACGATAGAAATATTTATAATATCTTGTTTTTATTATAATTTATCTTATCTAAAATGCATAATTTCTAAGGATTAAATTTAATCTTTCGACGTAAAACCAAAGACGTCAAACAAGGAATTTGTTAAGTAAAAATTGATTTAGGCTAAGATTATTATTGCTATATACCTTGAATTTAATCTGAATTTAAGGACAATTGATTTCAAGATAACATGCTTGTGTATGCCATTGCAAAAGCAACTTCACAAAAAGTTGTGAAATTATACGTATTGCCTATGTGTTAAATTTAAACAAACCTACAGTGGTAATGTTCCCAATAATATCCGATAAAGAACAGGAACGTCATCAATTAACAGATAAACAGATACAAATAAGGAAAAACAAGAGGATTTTATAACAATAAATATCAAATATAATTCAGGCTTTTAAAACTGACTTTTTATTTTCTATAAATTGGCCTGTTTTTTTTTTGAGAACGGCTTTTGTGTTGGTTACAATTTAGTACGAAACGGAAGGGAATTTCACTCTAAATATAAATCGGATGTTCGCATGATAAGAAAGTCACGCGACATTCGTGTGTCATACTTTACTATTGATAATTTTACGTGCTGTGATAATTTTTATGTACAAACATTCAATAAAATGTTGGTTTATTTTCGTCATCAGTAGAGTTGCTCAATTTGCGCCAACAGCCCGTGGCGGGCGCATAAAAGTTTACACAAAATAATTGGTCAGAAATAAAATATAATACGTGATCAAACACTTACCGTCTTAAGAGTTTTCCGTGAAATCACAAAGTGAATAATGTCTGTTAAATATCTGCAACATTAGATATGTTTCCACAGTTGCTTCGGCAAACCGGGTGCGGCGTGAGGAAAAAGTGTGTTTATATGCAGAAAACGAACGTTCTACATCTAATTACGTTATATTTGCGTAGTTAAAATAATCTTTGAAACAACTTAACGGTTCTATTGACGCACCTTCACAAATTTATCTTAATGTGCCAAAATCAGAATCTTTCTCTAAAACACTTTCAAACCTTTCTAAAACACAAACATTTCTTGCGTCTTCTATCGCGCATAGCTGTACGTGAACATGTTGCACTATTTGCAAAGAGTCCACTAACGACACCGAAGAATTTTGTAATTTTTCTAACGCATCCGCTAGTCCCACGTAATTGTTCTGAATAATTTCCAAATCTGTTTTAACTTGACTATCCGGAAATTTCAAGCGGCTTACCTTGACAGCCGCAGCTTCCTTTGGGTCGAATTCTAAAATCGCGTTCTTTATATTCTCAAAATATTTAAGATAATAAAATGCAGCCTCTAACCATGTTCTACAACGAGTAAGAATAGGTTGTGGTGGTTCAGGAATACCGGGGCATAGTCTGTGAAATTTGCGAATACGTTTTGGGGATTTTACAAACACAGCTTTTGTATGTGCTATTAGAGCGTCTACCTCGGGATAACATTTTCTGATACTATCTGCTACGAGACTGAGAGTATGAATTTTACATGTAATATGCAACAAGTTAGCACAATGTTTTTTAAGAGATCGACCTACAGCAAGCATGTTTGCGGCACCATCACTCATAAACATCAACAGTTGATTTGTTGAAAGTTCAAACTTTTCCAATGTATTTAACACCAACATTGAAATTACTTCGGCAGTGCATTGTTGTATTCGTCTGGAAGCTAGTAAAATTGAGGGTGACGGTCGATGTGGTTCCATTGTGCGCACCATTACATCAACCACAGAATGTTTTTTACGATCTGTTGTTTCGTCCACACATAACCACAGTTTTTTATCTTGCAACTCCGATTTAATTCTTTTCTCGACATGCTCACGAGCAGGCGGCACGATTCTCTGTAATGTTCTCTCACTTGGTAACTTAAAGTCCGAATATTCATTCCAAAACGAGACGTATGCTTTCTTCCTTAGTAAATGAAATGGTAAATTACATGCAATAAACATATAAATTAAATTTGGAATTTTTTTTTAAACATGCCCTGCACTATTTACGTGCCGTAGACAATCCCTTTTCGGCCAACACATTAAATCTATTTTACACACTACACATTGAATTTTAGCGCCATCACACTTTAAATCAGGTATTTCTGCAATAAATTCTCTTATTGTGTCCAACTTTGGTCGTTTTCGCGACGTAGGAAACATTTCAAAACAAACGTAGAACTACGATATAGTATACGACAACGTAGATGCATACACAACAAATCGGCTTTCGAGTCGCAGTTATACTGACGCTTATACCGAATTGTCCTGGCCGTGTTTATTTTGTGTAAACTTTTATGCGTCAGCCACTGGCTTTCAGCGCGGTTTGCGTTGCTCTACAATAGTGGTATTATGAATTCCTCCTCGGCGGCAAATACATATCGAGCGCTCATTTCCAATATATACGCACGGGAGCTCCATCGTCGAGATATATAGTATAAATTACTGTTAAGGGATCTTTAATTCATGCATTGATGATTTTGATAGTATTTACGTATACTATAAAAGATTAAATATATTTTTACATTAAATGCGTACATGTTAAAGTTTTGATGAATATAAACAAGTAATATAAGAATTTATACAAAACAAAACAAGTGAAATATTGAACTTACCAAGAAAATAAAACAAACGATTCACAAATAAGGCACATAAAATGTCCAGTTTATAAAATAGAACAAATAAAATTATAAATTTACAGAAAATAAATAAAATGTTAAGTGTTCTTAACAGCTCTCTAACATGGTTTCTGTGATCATTCTTGACAGAAGATCCTTAAGATGATCTTTGGCTAATTAAAAACATTTCCCGTGTTCAAACCAAATGTGCTTTTTTTTCCATTGTTTTCGTCACATGTTCTCTAATAATACTGGGGAACAGCAATTTCGTTGCCTTAAATCTGTGACTTGTTTTCAACTAACTTTTGGCCCCTGGATCCAAAAATAACCGCAGTTTTTGTCAATCACGTCAACTTTTTAAGCTACAAGATACCCTCAAAAGTCATGCAAATTGTGCATATAAACGAAAATAAACTAAAAACTGACCAAATCTACTGTTTATAAAGAATAATTTTATTCATACAAAGGCTATAATAGTTACTGCAAGTTAAATTGTGTTCATACAAATAGTTGTTTCTTTATCGAACGGTAATTACATATTAAGGCAAAAATTTTCGCATATAGCTTCTTCTGGAATGTTTAATCTGTGGACATTCTCGCTTGATGCTCCAACAATAGTCAGCCATCATATGTACATCCCATCTACCTTGATACCGTGCCTCCATGACCTTCAAATCCTGGTGAAATCGCTCACCCTGCTCATCACTGACTGCACCAAGATTTTCCGGGAAGTTAGCAAGATGGCTATGTAAAAAATGCAATTTGGTGCTCGTGTTGCAATCTAGCAGCTTGAAGCTCTCCAAGAGTTGCTGGACAATTTTGGCGTAATTCTGTGCTCGCGTATTTCCAAGATAGTTTTTAACAATGTTTTTGAATGCCAGCCAAGCATTCTTTTCAATTTCTGACATTGTTCCGATGAAATGTTCATCTTTAATAAGCTGCCGAATCTGTGGACCATCAAAAACACCGGCCTTTATCTTTTCAACTGACAGGCTAGGGAATGCCGAAATGAGATAGTTGAAACAGTCTCTTTCAATTGGCAAAGCTTTAACGAATTGCTTCATGAGACCCAATTTTATATGCAGAGGTGGAAATATAATGTTCTTTCTGTCGACAAGTGGCTGATGTACAATGTTTAGATCACCAGCTTTCAGGTCAGATCGTGGCAATCAATTCGACTGGACCCAATGCTTCTCACGAGCTCTGCTGTCCCACATACACAGAAAGCAGGGATACTTGGTATATCCGCGTTGCTGGCCAAGAAGGAAGCTAACCATTTTAAGGTCAACACAAATGATCCATTGGTGCATGTGGTATTGCAACAAATCAATAACTCTCTTTATGTCTTCATATTGTTCACTCAAACGAACTGAATGGCCTATCGGGACTGAACCCAATAAATTTCCATTGTGGAGGAGAACACACTTCAAGCTCCTCTTTGAGCTATCGATAAACATTCGCCATTCAATTGCGTTATAGGCTGAAATTCCCAACTCTTCCATTAAACCATGTACGTTATAGCAATACACAAATCCATCATCACTTCGAAAGTATTGTAGAAACGCACTTTCTCTTGATCGAAAATAGGATATCTTAGCTCCCTTTTCAATCAAGTGTTTCTCGTGTACCCTTGATGCTAAGAGCTCTGAAGCTTTTTTGGATAGTCCAAAATCTCGTACCAAATCATTCAACTCATGCTGGTCAAATCTATTACGAACGGAATCATCTTTAATTTCAAAATCTTCATCGTTGGGGTCACTTTGATCTTCACCAGACTCGTATTCCCATACTTACAAAGAGGGTAATTCATTGAAAACTGGCACTAGGATTTCGGCTGAGTGAGGCACTGGGCGTATAGCTGATGGTAAACTAGGATACTCTATTTTGCATTTCTTTTCCTTCTTACATCCTGACGTTTTCACTATATAAAAGTAACAATCATTTGAATGATCTCTGGGCTCTCGCCAAATCATAGGTATACCAAAGTTTATCACGTGTTCCCTTGGTCCACATCCGTAAACCCTCAACACATTGCTTACACACTTTGTGAGGGGCCCATGATTTATCTTGATCACCAATTTTCACTTTAAAATAGGCAAAATAGACTTGCCTGACAAATGTATCGATGTTTGTGCTTTGACTGGGAATGCTAAAACTGTCACATATGTAACAAAACGAATCGGGGCTATTTAAGCACTTACGACGTGAACTAGCAGAGGTAGACATAAGGAAAAGTCTCAGTTCATATATAAATAAACACTAAACACTGCTAACGTTGTATATAACCAAGAACTCCACGTCGGAATGGGCTGCACCGTTTCAGAGCGACACACAACGTTTCACTACAGTATCTCAGGCGTAACTGAGCAAGTCCAGGCGAGTATAAACCTCTCGCTGTTCTCCTATGCGTCATTCACCCGGCGCCCATCGGAGAAGGTTTGTGTCAGCCAATAGGAGAGCAATAGTGCTTCCTATGATCCATGCTCGATTTCGCGGAGAGTGGTCACATTCTCATAAGGTGTAGAGATAAAACTTGACGTGGTAGAAGAAAACTAACTACAGTTTTAAAACCAGCATGCCTAATTAACTATAAAACAGCCCAAAAACCAAACTCAACAGAAATAGTGTTACAAATTGTTCCCCGGTGTAATTTATTACGATTTTGGAGGTAATAGCAATGAATATTTGTTGGGATATAAATATTCTTTTTTTACTTATTGGGTGTTTGTATATCACTGTTGCAGGTGTTTCAAAGTCGTTGGGCGGTGGGGATTTGGTATGGAGCTCTTTTTGGAGTTTCCGGCGTAATGTTTTGCTCTGAATCTTTGTGTAAGTATTATTATATTGCCTTAATTTAATTAGACAATTTAACGTAGCTGGTTTATGCAACGAATACCGTATTTAATGATTGCTGGGTAACTACACCTTGCAAAAGCAAACGTGATAGATTGATAAATATATTATGAAATTTAAATGACTAAAGTGTTCTTTTCAATATTATTTCAACGTGCGTATAAACTTTTATATTTTAAATATTGGTAACTTGTAGTTAGAGAGATTAAGATAGATTTGCCGACTAAATGGCGTTATATTGCGAAAGTTTATTGCACAAGACAGTGGTAAAAGCAATACCAAAGGTTCTTTTTAAAGAAAACAAAATCAATCTGATTTTTTATAATTACAATTCCATTTAACAAATTGAAATATGTTGTTACAAACATTAAATATCGTTAAATATAATTTATGAAGAGCAAACTACAAACGCAATATCTAAATATAATGACGTGACTGTACTCTTTTCAAAAATTTATGAAAATTAAGTCCTTTAGGTCCTGAACTTAATTTTCCGTTCCATTAACAATTCACTCGGCTCTTATGGGTAACCTGGGCAAATATGCGGTAACAGCCAAAAGCGTGGCGAACGCATAAAAGTTTACACATAAAATATAAGGTAAGAAATAAATTATAAAACATGCTGAAACACTTACCGTTTTAAAAGTCTTCCGTGAAATCACAAACTGGGTAACATCTGTTAAATATTCGAATCATTAGATATGTTTCCACAGCTGTTTCAGTCAAGTGAGTACGTCGTGCGGAATAAATGTTTTTTAATGCCGAAAACGACCGTTCGACATCCAGCGATGTTATATTTGCATATTTAAAATAATCTTTGAAACAACTTAATGCATCTTCACACGCACCTTCACAAATTTGTCTTAATATAAGAAAATCTGGGTCTTTCTCTAAAACACTTTCAAATTTTCGTATTACACACCAATTTGTTTCGCCTTCTACAGCGCATAACTGTGCGTGAATATCATTCACAATTTGAAAAAGAATCGACTAGCGACATCGAAACATTTTGTAATTTTTCTATTCCCTCCGCTAGTCCGAAGTAATTGTTGTGAATAGTTTGTAAATCTCTTTTAACCTAACTATCTTGAAATATTTCTTGGCTTTTCTTGATTGCTGCAGCTTCTGTCGGATTGAATTTTAAAACTGCCTTCTTTACTTGAACAAAATATTTGTTGTAGTAAAACGCAGCCTGCAACCATGTTCCCCAACGTGTAACAATCGGCTGTGGTGGTTCAGGTAAATCAGGACACAGTTTGTGAAATAGTCGGGTACGTTTCGGGGACTTTAGAAACATTGCCTTTGGACTAGCAATCAATACATTTACTAATGGAAAACATGTAGGAATCGTTTGTACCGCAAAATTTAGAATATGGATTTTACACGTTACAAGTAAGAAGTTTTAAGAGATCGGCCCAAAGAACGCATGTTTGCGGCACCATCACTCATAAATATTAAAAGCTGCTTAGTTGAAACTTCAAATTTGTTCAATGAGTTCAACACTACCTTTAAAATCTCATCAGCAGTACAATTTATAACTCTTTTGAAAGCAAGTAAGAAGGAGGGTGACGGTCGATGTGGTTCCATTGTACGTACCATTACATTAACCATAGAATGTTTTTGACGATCTGTTGTTTCGTCCACACACAACCACAGTTTTTTATCTTTCAATTCCGTTTTCATTCTTTTTTCTATATGTTCACGAGCAAATGGCACTACATTTCGTATCGATGTTCGATTAGGTAATTTACAGTCCGCATATTTATTCCAGAAGGAGACAAACGCTTCTTTGTCTAGTAAACGAAACGATAGATTACATAAAATAAGAGTAACACATAAATCAAATGTAAATTTTTCTTGGTCTCGTATGTCACTTTTTGTAGAAGAATGCGACGTTAACAATGGCTTCTGGACCAACACATTAAAGTGATTTTACAAACTACACATTGAATTTTAGCGCCATCAAAAATTAAGTCCGGCATGTTCACTATAAAGTTTTTAACTATGTCTGCCATTGGCCGTTTTCGCGACGTACCTAACTGCGACATTTTTAAAGCAAACATAAGCGTACAATTACGAAATAAGTTACGACAGCCTACATATGCACAGAACTACTCGCATACAGCATCGATTTAGTACTGACGCTGTGAACGCGTGAAATAAATAATCGCCGACTCCGCACCACATATCTACTACACTGATTGTTACCGCTGTTTGCCCAGACTACTCATAACTGAACCCATATAAAACTCATCTCTCCATATTTTGTTTTTAATTAATTTATAACATTGTTACTTACACAAGCTTCAAATAAAACGCAGAATAGTGGTAATGGTAGTTCTCTTTATCTACTTAATATCTTTTCGAAAGACAAGATAATTTATTGATCTTCCCGTTTACCAAAGCTGACTTATCTACGAACAAAAGACTAGAATAACTTTCGATTTTTTTAAACCTAGGTTTAGTAAGTTTAACGATCTTAATGCTATACGCTACCAATATTATTCTTTCTGTTTAGGTGATGAAAAATGTAAAATATGTAAAGATTTTAAGGATGCTGAATTTGATAAGGTAAAAGCTTTTTTACAGAAATTATTTTATTAATTATAATTATGTTCTTAATTATTATTTTTTACAGCTAGTTTATCTAAGTTATATGTTTCCATTAATGCTCCTTTCGCTATGCATTTCACACCAAGAGACATTCTTCTTACTACCCACTGGTAAGCAACGTTGTAGTCACTTAAATCCTAACATTTTATTAAACTATTTTCACTACATTGCAGCAACCGTCTTCATCAATATCCCAACTGTCATACGATTTTGCTTTAAAACTGATGAATTTATTTTCCCCAAAAGCATATACGTCATAGCTTTAATCGTTGGTAGAATGGCGGTTGGCGTAGTGATAACGATAATCTTGCCAGCCATTTTGGTTTCGGAATGTTACTCCTGGTGTAAAGGCGACAGCCGGACGATAAGTTCGTCATTTGACGAAAAAAAAGGATCATGTTGGGTATGTTTTTTGAATTATTTTTTATATTGATTTCAACTACATCTGAAACTTCGAATTACGTTTGATATTTATTGACAAGTTTGACGATTCAAATTACATTTTTAAGCATGTTTACTACAGATCACCAAAAATTTATCATTGAAAATAATTATCTATACATTTATAAATACAGAACAACCAACAATAACTGGATAACGCCGAGAATAAAAAAGAAATGCCAGGTCAAGAGGCAGCTATATGAAGACATGCTAAACGATCGGATATCCAAAGAAATTTATAAAATATACTGTAAAGAGTTGGACCTAGAAATACGCATACATAAACAAAATTGTAACACAATATATTATGAATTCCAATATTAAATCGAAGGCAACCTGGGCATTAGTTAAGAAAATTACTGGATGCAAAGACAAAAAGAATGTTGACATAAATGGTATTAAAATAAACTACAGTCCCTGGCCATATTACTTGAAACATGTCATAAATCAACCTTTTCACCTGAAAATTCCCATCCTATTATAGTGATATTCGTTTGCTTTGAATCTGATCATTTATCGGGGGAATAGATTATTGTATCAATAAATAAAAATACCAGAGAAATGATATTTAGAAGAGTAAAGTACGTATATATAAATATTTCAGGTATCAACTTACATTTAGCGAGTTCACAGTTTAGAGAATCCATCGATATTTTTTAAAATATTTCGTCATAACCGTATAGAAGCTAAGTTGTGGAGTATCGTTAAGTGTTTTGTGTTGATATATCGTTATTGCAAAGGTAAAATTGTTATTCTATCTCTTCTTAATAATTAATTACTTGGAATTTGAAAAAAAAATTGAATATTTTGGGGTTTTTTGTAGAAAATGCCCGGGAAAGATTTAACAAGTGAACAAAACGCCGCTAGACAAGATCTTCTACAATCAAACAAACATTCACAGCGAGAAATTGCAAAATTACAGAAAGTATCTCCTTCTTCTGTATCGCGCTTAGTTAGAAATTTAAACGAAGGAGCTAGCACATCGACACAAAGACGGGCAAAGTGCGGTCGGAAAAGAAAAACTTCGAAGAGATCTGGCCGTGAAATTGTTCATCGGGCTTTGAGCAATAGATTTGCTACAATTAAAATGATTCAAAAAAATTTACAAGGGAGAGGAATAGAGATTTCGAGCACAACTGTCAGGCGCCGATTGCGCGAAAATCGCCTAATGGGCCGAAGACCTGTAAAAAAGCCGCGTTTAACAGAAAAAATGAAATCTGCTCGTTTCAACTTTGCAAGAGAATATCGACATTTCACAGACGAGAATTGGAAAAAGGTGAATAACTTAACAACATGATTTTTACTGAATTAATGTTTGCATTATTTACTAGGTTTTCTTTAGTGACGAGTGCTCGCTCTGTGTGTTAGTGCAGCGAGCACAATTTGTTCGTATACGACATGGCGAACGTCTCACAGAGTCCACGGTTCTTCGAACTGTAAAACACCCTCCGCAGGTAATGATTTGGGGAGTGATTAGTGGAGACGGACCCGGCCCTTTGTATTTTGTAGAAGGTACAATGCGTCAAGAGCAGTACATAAATGTGTTGAAAAACACGTTATTACCGTATTTTAAGCCAGGACGTCGCATACCGACAGGGCGTATATTTATGCAAGATAATGCTCCTTGCCATGTGACAAAAAAGGTTAAGAAATTCTTTGAAGACAATCACATACCTCTTTTACGTTGACCCGGAAATTCACCCGACCTCAATCCCATCGAGAACGTATGGAATCCACTAAAAAGTAAGGTATATGAAAGAGAAAACCCTACAAAGGAAATATTAACGAAGAATATAAAGGATGTATGGGAAAACGATGAAGATATAAAAGAGACAATATATCTTGCATTGAAAGTATGCCCCGAAGAATTAAGGGTGTTATTAAAAATCATGGGTTATGGACTAGATATTAATTACTTATTTAATATTTACATATGTTACATATTTTTACAATATATTTTATAAATAAAGAATATAATACATGTATAGTTTATATTTTATTATGAAGAAACTACAAAATATTGAGTGTTTCAAGTAATTTGGCCAGGGACTATAAACAACGAAAATGAACTAGAAATTAACAAACTGAATTATACAGGTTGCTTGGCACAACGATGTAAAGTTTTGAACAGCCAATAGACGAGGTCTCTAGGAACCATATTAACCATATTTACCTTATTCCAAAGTCTAATGGATTTTAAGACATTTGAACTTTTAGTAAATTTTGATTTTCCGGAAAAAAATTGCCATTAAACATTAATAACTCTTCTTATTTTTGCGGGATTACGCTAAAAGTTGTTTTTTATGGAAGTTTAATGTATCTTCCATTGAAAAGAGGCAATTATTTATAGTCCGAAATTATTTCGAAAAAAATATAGGCCTAGTTGTCTCACTTAACGAGATAGAAAATTTATGATTCTCAAGTTTGTGGTGATTTTTTTCCTTTGTAAATAATTTGAATGTTAAAATTACTTTAAAAACCTCCTTACTTTGTGCCCTTCCGAACAGTACCTCACTTGTAACACAAGCTTGTAATAATACCAAGAAATTCAACATAAAAACTATGACAACGCAATAAATCAGTACTGCGGGATAAGGGAACAGGGACCACTACCTTTTTATCTAGTTGTCATATCCCGTCTCTTGGACGATGAGTAACCTAGTAACCTATTTTTTTGACATTTGTCGAGTTTTGTCTGTCTGCTATTCAGTGTGATCGCGACGCTAAGACCTTTTTTCAGTTATTATTGTTGTTTTTATCGTTACGTTACGGTGTTATTATTTGTTTCTTTTTCGTTATTATTCGAGTTTGTTAAAAAGGTAGTACCGGCAGTGGCGCACCGCATAAAAGTAGGTACGTAATAGCAATATTAGTGAAAAATAATATTGTTACCTTTTCCTGTCGTCTTGATGTCCACTGTGGCAATTGGTAGCTGCGTAGAATTGCAACATCGGCAACGCTTCTATTGTTGATTCATTCAGCCGTCGACGGTGTTGTGAATACGTTATAGTATACTTCGAAAATGATCGTTCGATATTCAGTGAAGTAAGATTTGCAAATGTCAGATATTCCTTTTCCTCATCTGGGCACTCTTGATTTTCAGTTATAGACCGAACCTTTTGTAAATCGGGATTTTTCGTTAAAATTGCACCAAATTTTTGAGCAACATCGACTCCTATAGTGTTCGTCAAGTTTTGTAGAGCGGCTTGTAAATTGCTTATGCAATTTAATCCATCTCGTGCAGATAAGTGACTGTTTTCTAATTGTTCAATAGCTTGTGCAACTTCAGAATAGTTCATGAAATTTCATCTATTTGTTGTTGAACGTCCGAATTGGAAAAAAGTTGCTGACTATCTCGAACTGCTGCAGTTACTGGATAACAACAACATCACGTTTTAAAGGACGCGCTACAACATGAATGACGCTGTGTTTCTGAGCATCAGTTGTTTCATCCACACATAGGCAGATTTTCTTATTTCTCAACTCGTCTTTTATACATTCCTTTACTGTACCTTGCACACGAGGCAAATTGTATCGTAATTGCATAGATGTTGGCAGCTTCCATGAGGGAATGTACTTAGCCCAAAAAAGACGAAAGTGTCGACGAAAGCACCGTAAATTTAAAAACCAAAAATCCCCAAGAAGAAGTGACGAGGTCACTCGCACATTGTGAGGCGTGGTTAAATGTAAACAAAATGAATCTTACCCTTCAGTTATTTTAAGTAGGAATATCTCTCAATAAATTACAAATCACAGATTCTTACCAATGTGGATAGCGTTCAATTCTTAGGAATCTTACTTGATTCTCAGTTAAATTGGGCGAATCATGTGAGCAACCTGACGGCAAAGGTGTCTTCATTCAATTACGCTCTACGTGTGATCACTAAAGCGTGACAAACGGTTGCACTCGCAGAGGCGCCGTGAAAGGAGCTGTGTTTGCTACGCACATACAGTTGACATTTCTACGCATTTAGCTTTGGGTTTTTAATTACCTTCGCTGCGTTATATTATTATTTGTCTGAAAGTTCTATTGTTGAACGCGTGAAAATTCTATAGCTTTACTGCCATTAATGAAAAGCTAAACGAAGTGTGAAAATGCCCAAGCATATTTCTTTCATAAAGCTTTTTTTGCAGAATACGGAACCTCTTCTGCCGACTACGCTTAAGAAGGAAACAAGTGGAGAAGAAGGTCCCAACCTTGGGAATGGATCTGCTGAAATCGCTCAAGTGTAAAGGCTCCTGGGCAGGCATGTAGATGACATTAACGCACGTTCAGCAAAACTGGATACAAACATACGAATTTAATTTAGATATCGTCACCATGATAACCGATAATTTGAGGAATATAAACACTAAATCAGATCAAGCCTCTGCGCCCCTGTAAGCACGAACGAATGCACGCAGTTGACGTTAATTCCAAAATTGGCTTACATGGATGTTTGACATAAAATAATGTTCTTTGTGAGATGAGAAACTATAGAAAAGTATTCATACGATTATGATAATCGTTTTTATATTATTGTAATTCATTTTAAAAGCAGTGAGTGTATGTAACTATTGGACGTACAATATATATTTACGCTTGCATTCGCTTTAAAAGATATTCTACTCTATCCTCATTCATATAACGTGTAACTTTGTCGAACTCCTCACTCCTCACTCCTCAGCTTCCCTAGATGACATCACACACTTACAAATTACGATCAGTCAGCTACTGTCCGTTCTCGACATTAGTGCAGATTTTAGGAAATACGTAATACATCGTATTTGACCGTTTTTATCACATTGATCCACTCAAACTATCCTTGATTTTTTTCATATATTATCCGATATGAAGTAAAGAAATCGTTCCCAATCTAAAATTCTAAAAATAAACAGAATCTCTCATAAAATATCTAGATTACATTTTTTCATTTCCAAAGATCCTATATATTAAATGTTATAATAAATACAAAAACATCTTTTCTAAATTTAGTGGATGGAATTTTTCATTAAAATGGATCGTATTTGTTTGTGTGAAATTCATTTGCAATACTATCACTAACGTATGGTTATTTTATTGATTTTTTAGCTTTTATTATTATTATTATTATTATTATTAGTATTATTATTATTATTATTATTACACTTTATAGGTAAATAAGGTTACTATTGTCGTTATTCACGCCTCGATAGTTCAGTGGCTTCTTGGCCCAGTGGAATCTCATGATATGACGAGAAGAAACAAAAGTAGAAAAGAAAAAAAATATATACAATGCATTTTATTGCATAATATGCTACTTAACGACTTTCGCTCTAGTAGCAGGCGAGTAGCTAGCTTTAGAATTCTCTAAACTGTATGTATGCGTTTATGCGTTGTGCATGAAAACAAGGATTTGAGCATGCAGGGTTATGTCCTAATGCGTGAGAGATCGCCGAGGAACCGCCTCTGCTCTTGTGCGCGGGAAAACTAAGGTGGAGGCTTGAAGAAAAATTATAAATTAGATTCTTCCCGAATTACATTAATGTGACGTTGTTAAATTCGGATTGGTACTTGTGCGCGAACGAGTTAACACATCTACGTGCTTGCATTTAGGGCGTGTGACATTTATTTTGTCTCGCCAAATTTAAGAAATGTTATAGATTAATAAGCTGTCCCATGCATATGTATATTCCTATAACATAAAGCATGGGTATATATTTACATATACGTAATTATACTTCCAAGATTTAAAAATTTGTTTATTTGTTTCTTCAACAGCTCCTAAATCATTACTTTGTTAATCTACATAGGAGTCATAATGTACTATTTTTATTCTATTGGTGAACTATGTTAAGCATGTATAATAAATAGTAATATAAATGATTCTTTTGTTTTTCTGATTTTTTCCTGTTTCTAACAAACAATTAGGGAAGAGAGGGATAAGAGGAAAAGATGATTTAAAAATTGTTATCTGAAGGAATTAACAAGCTCCAAAATTGAATGCAGACAGAGAAATGGTTTCTTGCTAACACGAAAATAGATTTTTTTCAAGAGTAAAAAAATGTTTAATATAAGAAAATAAATAAATATTTTCTTGGGATTAGAAAATCAAATAAATCTAAGACAGAAAAATGGTTCTTCTAAGTAAATTATTTAGTTTTAAATTAAGAAAATATTCATACTACATTAATCATTGCAAATGTTTATGAAACGTTATAGGTACGTGAAAGGTTATATCATTGTATGGATAAATATGGCAACTGTATTGCGATTTCTGTCGCTGCTTTCTAGGACGGCATGCGTATATCTCTTGGCACTAGGTGACCCCAGCAAATATTTCCGTGCTGTTTTTGTTTATTAGCATAAACTGAGAAACGAACAGAAATATAGGAAAGAGCAAAAAGGGTCAGTGCTTTTCTCTTCTCACATTGTTTTTGGCCGGAGTGATTCCATCAATACCATGACTTATATCTCAGCGTTATCTTGGTTATTGTTTCTAGGCATTTGTGTACTTCTACACTAAGTTCACTTTTGTTTCACAATTATTCCGTAGATAACCTACCCTGGCCTTTTCAAAATCACAAGCAATGAGAACAATTTACTGCATTATGTACGGCTATGTCGTACTGTTTTAAACCAGGTAAGTGCAATTGATAATGTGGATATAAATAGTATGCATTTCAAGAATTCTAAGTAAATAAATGCTTTATTTCAAAAAAATGAAACTATTGATTTATGAATAGAGCGGGCTAAATTGCGCCATCCAACAGAATCGGAATCAGGCGCAACGGCCGCTTATTGTAAATAGCGTATATGTGAGTCACAGCAGATATGTGATATTTCGAAATTAATACACAAGAGTAAAAAAATAAAAGCTGACGCAATAATAATGTTTAGTTAATTAGAGCGGATATATATATATATATATATATATATATGTACACGCCGAGGTGTTTTTATTTTCATTATGATTTTTTATTTGATTGAAAACGGTATGCGTTGTAAATGGGATGTAATAAGGAAAAACTGAGAAAACTGAACGCTTTTTTTATTCTGTTGTACTTAATAATGTAACTGTAAATAAAGATATAATAAATAAATTCTATCCTTCTTAATAATGCGGATAGGCTTTGTTTAAAAAGTTGCACCATCAGATAAGTTTCCACATTTGCCTCGGTGAAGGAGTTCGCCGAGACGAAAAAATGTTCTTATATTTCGAAAACGACCGTTCCACATCTACCGAAGTAAGACAGGCGTAATTAAAATAATCTTAGACTTTAGTCAAGGAATCTGCAGGATGCCCCATCGCACATTTATCTTAATCTCGTGTAGTCCGGATTCTTTTTTAAAACACTATCGAACTTAGCTAAACTCGTCCACTTGTTGCATCGTTTATACTGTGTAACAATGTACTAACTTCGTCCACGACTTGCACTGATTCTACCAACGACAATCCAGAATTTTGCAAATTTTCTATCGCGTCTACTAACCTTTGTAATTGTTGCTAATATTCTTTAGATGTGTTTCAACAGAAATATCGAGAAATCCCTTCTGGCTCATCCTAATAGCTCTAGCTTCGGCAGGGACGAATTGCAAAATAACGGATTTGACTTCTTGAAAAGTTCATTATAATAAAAAGTGGCTTTTAAACCACGTTCCCCAACGCGTAAGAATGGGCTGTGGTGGTTCTCGAATACCAGGGCATAACCTGTGGAATGCCCTAGTCCTCTTAGGACTTTTGAGAAACACTTTTTTGTGTTTGCTATTAATGCATCCACCTCCGGGTAACACTCTCGAATAGTTTGTGCCACAAGATGTAAAGCATGGACTTTAACACGTAACATGTAAAAGTCCTTCACTTTCTTTAAGGGAACGGCCTACACTACACATTGTTGCTGCACCATCGCTCATGAATTGCTTTACTAGTACACTGTTTTAATCTTCTGCTGGCTAATAGAATTGCAAAATTTGGTTTAATAGGATCTAATACGCGCACTATTATATTCGAAATAGAATTTTTTTTGCAATCTGTCGTCTCATCAAGACATAGCCACAGCTGTTTATCTTTTAATTCGGCTTTAATTCGATTTTCAATTTCCTCACGTATTCGTGGAATATCTCTCCGTAACGCTGTCCGAGATGGTAGTATCCACTCGGTATTGTATGTACCCCAGAATTTTCGAAATGCTTTTTTATCAAGTATACGAAGTGGTAGACCACATACCATAAACGTTAAAAGCAATTCTAATTGAAATTGACGTTGTTGTGACACACCATTTCTTTTATTTCACAATCACGTTTGCTCCAGCACAGTAGTTTCTTTTTACAAACTTTACAGAAAATTGTACTCCCATTGTAGTGTAAATCCACAAATTCACTAAGAAATTTATTAACTTTCGTAGGTAATGGCCGTTTATTTTTAATAGTTACGTTAGACATAATCACTAAAGCGAGCACACCGACGCTTGTTTCTAGTATGCCACGAAGTGGTGCAAACGTAACATCTGCAGACTCCTCATTTGTTGATGAATAGAGCGCGTCATCCGTAAATGAATAAGCGCGCTGTCAGTTCGTAGCCGTCGATGAATGAACTTTTTTTTGTAGTGGCCCACTGTAAACAACGCCCTATTTATCAACGAACACCCCAAACTGCAGGTGTATATTTGCGCGTCTTCACGACGTAATAGACAGTGGTTTTGGTCCTCGTCCTAATAATTACATATTTAAATTACCTATGTTTTACATACATATATGCGCCCGGCAGCCTGATTGCGAACCTGGCGCGTGGCGCTCTTGGCCCGCTCTAGTTATCTGTTTGATTATTGTTATCTATCTCGATTATAGCCTGAAGTAATTCACCTAGAATCTGATTAGTACTGAAATTGACCTTCTCAGTTGCAACATGTTGGAATTCTTGAAACCAGTAAGTTATTTGAATTTGTTATTATGCTTTTCTGCTTTAATTAAATTAACTATACATTTTACTGTTGGTATTACTTTTAATTTATGAACTAGTTCAATTAATAAAAGTCGCAGATTTTGATTAGATGTGTGGTAAAAGTACATTGATCAGCAAATGATATTTGAGTTGTTGAGTCGTTTTAAAAGATGGAATATCCGGAAAATAAATAGACATGTGCATTTTTATAACTATGAAAGTGTTTAATTTGGAAAATTAAACTTTCGCAATAGTATTAAGATTAAGCGAAAATAATAACGAGAACAAAGAAGGAACGCATGACAGATGCAAGGTATAATAACAATAAACCACAAGAATAATTTACGCTTTTGGAATTAAGATTTGACAATCTTTTTGCAATTGTTACGATTACTTTGCATAGTAACGAGCTCTTAGAATTAATCTGACGTTGCTAGCTAACTTTGCATAACAATAAAAACAGATTACCAAAACCTTTATTACTGCATATCGTCATATTTCATAAATTAAAGTACATGATAACATATGATAGCGGCAAACGTTTTTCTGCGTGTACGCAGAGAAATGTTTACTTGTATTAAGATTGTCCGCTTCAATCAAGACATTACCGTTTTAATTATCCACCATACAATTTTGTTCAATCAATAGATTCATTTTCTTAAAACAAAGCATTTATTTACTTACCAGGGAACACCGGCAACCTGGACTCCCCAAAAAAAAATTAGGTAAAACTCAATGATAACAATGTATAAGGTTGAATTCAGTATGAAACAGCCCCTCTTTTCCGATATATAAAAATTTTGGACTTTTCAAAAGGGTTGGGGTGGGGGTAATTTTTCTATTAAAATTAATACTATTTGAAATAAAGGTTATGCTATTATTTAGTCCTCTTCAAACAGTTAAAAACTTGTCTTAACCTTTTTTCAATATCTCCAATAGTTTTCAGATATTTTCACAAAATAAAAGGGTAGTTTTTTTTAAGAGCGCCCTCCCCCCCCCTACGGAGGGTTCCGCCGAT
>JAROYE020000128.1:0-25043 GCA_029619315.2 Dynastes maya
GGCGTGCCCCTTCCAGCAAAGATACTGAACACGCCTAAAGCGGTACATGGCTACAAATGCAATACTTCAAGTGCGGTTTTTGAAGAGCGCCAAAAATTGTAAAAGACAAACACAGTTTTTTTTCCGCTGCACGTAGATCCACGTGGGTTCTTGGGAAATTGCGAGCAAGCTATAGGTGTTGGATTAAAAACATTCACTATTTCCATACCGTTCAGAACGCTTTGACGTAGTAGGTTCTATTGGTTTCTGCATCTTCTCTGCAAGAACATCAAAGGTATATCGTCGTCACTGCCAGCCGCATCACTATCATAGTTCTGATCTAAATTATAACGTATTTACTAACTTTTAACGAAGTATATATTTACAATTGCATAATTTTCTCGTTTAAAAACACAGCGATTAAAAATGATTCTAAATACAATCATATATGTAAAATCGCCACAGAAAGTAATGCCGTAACCTCTTTAAAGGGAGGTCCCTCGAAGATTTCCTAGGTTATACCCTGTAGCGAGGCGAGGCATTATGATTCTGTGAGAGGCGAAGCGATAACGTAAAAACAAGGATACCGATGGGACTATTAAGACGCACTGATAATTAGGAGGAAGCATTTGGAAAAACACATTTATTCTTCGGTATGGTTCTATGAGCGACAATCGGCGAATACAAAAACTGAGTTGTTGGTTTAGTTTCTTTGGTTTTTTATTTATTAAGTAACTTTTAACACAACAGGTGTTTAATTTTAATCTGTATTATTCACATTGACAAGTAAATTAATTAACTGAATGTTGCTTTCTTTTAAAATATTAACTTCATTACGCAATTCATTAATCGAAGTATTATTATTAAAGGAGTATTCCGCAAGTTACTGCTTCCTTATTCTCACCAGTCACAAGTATTGCAGTAAAATAAAAATTTACAATTGTCTAATTAAATGTGGTTCATATTTTTAATATAACTAGAGCCCGGTAACAGGGAGTCGTGCCATAGCCGTACCTGCCTAGTATACAAAAACAATAGCAAGAAAATAGAAAAAAAAAATAACAGAACTAATACATAATTATAATATGTGAAAAGTAGTGAAACACTCACCCTTTTAAGCAGCCTTGGCTGTGGAACAGTAAAACTAAAAGCACCATTATCAGTATTAACATCATATGGATAAGAGTGGCAAAAAGTTGACACCATTAGATGTGTTTCCACAGTTGTCTCTGTGAGCGATGTTCACCGTGGTGAGAAAATAAGTTTATATTTTGAAAAAGAGCGTTCAACATCTACCGATGTTATACATGCATGACTAAAATACTCTTTGTACTTAGTCAGTGGATTATTCGATACACCATTACAAATTTGTTTTAGTGTGCTAAAATCGGGATCTTTCTGTAGCATACTCTCGAACTTTCCTAAAACGCGATTATATTTTGCATCATGTATAGTCAGTAGCTGTGTATGCACTCCGTCCATAATTTGCAGAGACTCCAATAATGATAACGATCTATTTTGTAATTGGTCTATTGCGTCAGCTAATCCCTTATAGTAGCTACGAATATTTTTTAAATCTGTTTCAACGGAAATATCTTGAAATTTCGACTGGCTCTCCTTAATAGCTGCAGCTTCGGCAGGATTGAATTGTGCAACAACAGCTTTTACTATTTTGAAATGTTCAGCATAATAAAAAACTGCCTGCAACCATGTTCCCCAACGTGTAAGAATTGGCTCCGGTGGTTGACGAATACCAGGACACTCTGTGTGAAATGAGCGTAGGCGTTTGGGAGATTTCAAAAATACTTTTTTTGTGCTTGCTATTAATGCATCTACCTCGGGAGAGCATTGTCGAATGGTTTTTGCCGCCAGATGTAAAGCAAGCACTTTACACGTAACATGTAAACACTTACAACCATGTTCAAGAAGAGAACGGCCTACCGAACGCATTATCGCTGCACCATGGCTCATAAACATCAACATTTTATCTTTTGAAATTTGAAATTGTTCCAACGTACTAAGTACAACCTTCGTAATTGCTGCAGCAGCACACTCTTGTAGTCTTCGGCTAGCTAGTAACAGTGGTAAAGTAGGTTTACTAGGGTCTACTATGCGTACCATAATATTTACAATTGAATTTTTTTTACAGTCTGTCTCGTCAACACATAACCAAAGAAACTGTTTTTTCAATATGCGTTTCATTTTCTTTTCCACGTTATCGCGTACAAATGCAACATGCTTGCGTTGGCAACCGCATCTCGGGATTGTATTTGTCCCAAAAGTCCTTAAACGGTTGTTTATCGAGTAAGCCTAGTGACAAATTACAGTTTATCAACATAAGAATTACATTAAAAAAAAAATGCACTTCTCGGTGGCATGCCCAATTTTTGTTTTCTACGCTGTGCGGAATTTACGTGTCTTGTACAGTTCCACTTCTTATCTGACATCAAATGTATTTTGTACACTTTACAAATGATCTTACTCCCATTGTAAAACAAATCGGGAAAGTCAGAAATAAACTTATTTACTATGTCTTGAAAGGGTCGTTTTTTACCCTTCGACACTTTCGCGCCCTCTCCTACACGCGCGTAACTATGTATGCTCTCACTTGCTCGCCGTAACACCCACATTTTTCGCTGTACGCATTCGTCTTACAAAGAACTGAATGTTAGGACGGTTCTTGCCAGTAGCCTCCCTACAAGGTGTAACCTCGGGAATTTTCGGGAGATCTCCCTTTAACGAGGCAACGACATTACTTTTTGTGGCGATTTTACATTATGCTCGTTTATAAAATGGCTTTCATCAGTACCCAATACATAGGTTAACATTAACAGAAAAGAGTGTATTACTCTAGTCTACGTTTATGTAACAAACTACCGTTATTCATCAAAACTAGTACCACATAATCAAATTTCAGTTAAAAACATCACCGCATCGCCGCATAAATTCCACACGAGCGTCAAAACATTTTTACCAAATTCCATCGCGTAAAAATAACAAACTCCTGATTTAATGGAAAAGCTCGCTGGTGAAAATAAGCCGGCACTTACGTACGACAAAATTAGCGACCTTTATAGGTCGATGTTTACCTATTTTAAAAGCTCTATTGGAAAAATATTTTTAGTCCTCGGTGTATACGACGCGCATTGTTTTGTACTAAATTTGTTTGTCAAAGTAAAACGATGAGTAGGCGTTAAATAATGGCGTAAGATGATCTATCATACACCTACGTATATATAAATGTACCGTTCATGTATATAAATATATACGATAAGTTAAGTGCGTCCACTTTGTGTTTGAAGCGGCAAAGATAATTTGTAAGGTATTCATATTAGAGGACGTTTTGATTATATGCGTCTACGTAGTACTAGAAGTACTAGCTTTCAAAGTTTATTTACTGCTGGATGATGAGAAAATGGTTTAACAGTCTGTGTATATATAGGCCCTCACATAAAAGAGCCTAAAGGGAAGACATGTCGAGGTTATTTCTTTGAATAAACCTTAAATTGCTAACCTCCGAAACGTTTATTATAGCTTACACTACAAATTTTCTTTTTCAAATTATCTTTTTCATTTAATATTCCAAAATTTTACTCGCTCAT
Source organism: Dynastes maya (assembly GCA_029619315.2). NCBI lineage: Eukaryota > Metazoa > Arthropoda > Insecta > Coleoptera > Scarabaeidae > Dynastes > Dynastes maya. Next base: position 3,582 of record JAROYE020000128.1, read on the forward strand.
ATACTTTCAACATATCTCACAATTCCATCATTTCCCCTAAATAAATAACTTCAAAAATCTCTCGAAACCGCATAACTAAATATCCATATACCTATAGATTGCTCCTATATCGAATAACTACGTAGAATCCCAATTTTCATCTTCGGAAACGTATTGAAATGTCGGAACTTAGGTAGATTGGACCAGGTTCTCGGGGAGGATACAAAAAATTCCAAGGAAATTCGTTCTTGGGCGATGAATACATATCGCTATAGGTAAGAGATTCCTAGATCCAATCACTGCCCTATATAATCTGCAAGCAGTCGGCAGGTTCCTTTTGGAATGTGGAGACCTACCCAATTCGCATATGGATATTATAGAGCGGTGTTGGAAAGCAGTATTGAAACGTGACAGTTATGAAAATGAGGAGGAAATCTTACTTGGGTGTATAAGTGGAAGGACTTAGTGGAAATCCTTTGGTTATTTTAAATTAATCTACATCCTATATTTTGTTAGAATTAAAATCTTTTTCTCGCATCATTCGATAGTACGGTTGATAAAGGGGAATCTTCGACTTCGCAGGACAATTAACTTCTGTGGCGAGAAGTGTATCGATATTTTAGTGTTTGAAAAAATAAAATAAGTCATTATAGAAATGAGAAGTCAAAAAACTGAAGTGATATAGGACAGTCGACATTATTATAAAGGGTTTTGTGCAACTACACAATTTATTCATTTTGAATTGTAAAAATGTTAAATTAACAAAGTATTTCGAAATAGGCCCCCAACTCACTTGTAACTTCTTAGTTGTCGTCAGCGAGAAAATACTTTTTAAAATTCTCTGCCGGCGTAGCTAAATGATTTTCAGTGGTTATAAAAACAACTTTCGCCTGTTGTTCTTCAGTCTCGTAAGTTTTCATGCATTCCTTCACAATTGTGATTAAAAATTGGGTCGCCAATACTAAAAAGTTGAAAACCATTGCTCTAACCAGTCAGTTACCTTCTCAAAGCTATCCAAAATAATTCTCTCCAACTAATGTTAAAAATCGTTTCGTCATATTTCTTTAGCGCCTTAAAAAGGCAAGATGGAAAGAAATTATTGATTATTTTCCCATGCCATATCTTACTAAGAATATAAAGACTTCGCCACTTCGCCTCTCCCACTCATATTCCTGCTATACAACTTTTCTGGTGTGTTCAATTATATGCTCGTAAAATTTTAAAGCTATCCTTATATAACCGTAAATGTTATGCTTTGGTGGAAAGCAACATACTTTCTTAACTAGAGTAACGTACCGCACGTGCGCTACATAACTACTAAAAATGTAGTATTTCTTCTTTTATGACGGGTTATAAATATTTTAGGATGGGTTTGGCGTTATGCTAGAGATGTGACTTGTTATCCGGCAAACGGATACGTGTTTAGGATATACCTTGCCCTATAAATACTGTAAAACATTATGATGATTATTCACGTAAAAAACGAGAGTATGTAATAATTAGAATTTGGTAAAAAGGTGGTACCGGATGGCAGAAGCGTAGCGGTAGTGGCGTGGGTAGGGATAATTTTCAACTCGTAGTTGATCTCGACAGTACCACGAGAGAGTTCAAAGCGACAGTAAGTTGCACGCCGCGCGCCAAATAAGTACGCGGAGATTAGACGCCCAAAGGGTGTAACGTTCCCTTCGGATGTGAATAAATACCTCAGGCATTTCCCTGGATTAGAATATAGAAGTCCGCATATTTATTGCACAATATGCAACAGCGGATTGCTAAGCCGCGATAGGTTTGAATGTAGAAAACATTGTAAAAGTAAACGCCATGTATTGAATTTAAGAAACAGTATTCCATACTGGCAATTTTTATATGATTGTTATTTTTATGTTAAGTGTATGCAACATCCTACAACATCTAGTATCTAATGAATACTTTCGTCTTTTCTGGGCTAAGTGCGTTCCCTCATGGAAGCTGCCAACATTTATGCAATTACGATACAATTTGCCACGTGTGCAAGGTACAGTAAAAGAATGTATAAAAGACGAGTTGAGAAATAAGAAAATCTGCCTATGTGTGGATGAAACAACTGATGCTCAGAAACACAGCGTCATTCATGTTGTAGCGCGTCCTTTAAAACGTGGTGGTCCACCAGCTTCTTTCTTATTATCCAGGATTTAGAAGGAACAGGTCAGCAACGGACCAAACCTTTGCCCTAAAAGAAATACAAACTACCTGCTATGAATATAAAATCAGGTTACACGCTATGTATAGGTATTAAAGAGGCCTACGACACGATAAAGAGGCAGCAAATGTATCAAGCAATGAGGGAGCTGGGAATCCCCGACAAGCTAGTCAGGCTAATAAGAATGAACAACAATGCATAGCTTTCGCTGATGATCTCACAGTGATAGCAAAGGGAAAGTGGGAACTCCAGAGACTGATAAAGCGTCTAGCAGAGGAAGCCCGAAAATTCGGATTGGAAATAAATCAAAAAAAAGACAACGTATATGGCAATGGGAGTCACTCAGCAGGAAGAAGTAGGATATTTAGAGGTAGAAGCTCAGGGAAATGAGGACAAATTTCTAAGAGTTGGAGTTCTTACATATCTTGGAGTAAGAATAGGAGAAAAAGGACATGGGAAACGTGAAATAAAAGCAAGAATCGCGAAGAGGAGTTGGAAAAGCGAAGCACTACAGGCATTACTAAGATCGTGTCTCAAAAGACCAAAATAAAAGTATATACAACTGTCATTAAACCCACAGTTACTTACGCAGGTGAGATGTGAGGGTTGAATAAATTGAAAATGGAGCGTTTGGAACGCTGGTAGAAGAAGATATTGAGAATAATATTTAGAGGAAGTAAACTGAGAACGGATAACGAAGTCGTACAAACAAGGAAATAGAAAGTTTATATAAGCAAGTAAGTATATATATAAACATGTTGAAAGGATGGAGAATGAAAGAATGGTAAATATAACCCTATATATAAAGCCAATAAATAAAAGAATAAAAGGAATGCCGAGAAGAAGGTGGATGGACAATGTGCAAGGGGACCTCCGAAGGATAAATATTGAAGACTGGAGGAGCAGAGCAAAGGATAGAGGGGATGGAGAGAAGTAGTAAGGAAGTCCATGCAAGTGTTGTAGTGTTAATGATATTGTGCGATTCTGATTTTGATTTTGTAAGAGATTGTGTAGCTGCTTAGCCCTCGGTCTTCAGGGCATGCGGAGCTGTTAAATATAATATAAATCCAAATTCACGTCTGGTCATGATGCTATTCCTAATTTCTTTGTAAAAGATTGAGTCAGTCGTTAACAACCATCTTCAATTTGATTATAAGAACTTGCTTGTTTCCTGAAATATGGAAAATTAGTAGGGTCACTCCTGTTTTTAAAAAGGGAGACAAAGCTGACATAGAAAGCTATCGGCAGATTAATGTAATTTGCAACTTCTCCAAGATATTTGAGAGCACGTTTTATAATCAACTATTCAATAGATGCAAACATCAGTTTTCTCCGCAGCAGCATGGTTTTCTTAGTGGTCGGTCTACTACGACTAATCTAATAGAAATTACAAAATATATTAGCGAAGCTATTGACACTAGGATCCAAGTTGACGCCTTTTACATCGATTTCACGAAAGCCTTTGACTCTATAGATCACTTCATACTTAGATCTAAATTGGATATCTTCATGCTTAACCAATAGATCATGACTATCCCAAAAAAACAGTCCCCCTCACTTTCCCGGTCGACGAAACAGTTTTCACCCTTTTCGGAACCGATTCACATTTGGCAGTCCACCATTTGATGAACATTTCCGATGTTATCGGTAGTGGCTGCAGTTTTTGGCCACCCCGAAAGTTGCCAGCTGCCCAAAAAGTCCCCGTAAGCAGAACGACTCTTAAACAACAACTGAGCGACCAACATGGCTGAAATTTATAAAAGTATCCTTCAACGCAAGCTCTATTATATTTCCAGAATATTTTTGACGAGTAGCACTATCTTCATGTTGAGACTTGAAATTTTTCATACTACTCTCGCACTGGAAAATTGTATGATTAAGTCTATATCACGATGATTCAGTCCACATTTTCCTAATTCCTAACAAACTATACACTGTATTTTATTTTAAAATAACGCACAGCGCAACATAACAAACAAATCGGTAAATAACAATAGTAATAGCAATTTCTCACACGGTATACCGTTCAAATTTGTCACGAACTACACCAATAAACATTTCCCCAGCAAACACCGCGTGAGCCAAAAAAAAAAAGAAAAATTATCAAATATCCAACGCGTAATTTAATCCAGGAAGGAAATGCTTGATATGGCCATACATTTACTCTCCCACCATCACTACAACGTCTCCTATTTCAGTGGATTCTCCCTCCCAGCTCCCACCGGTTCATGCGAACACCGGCACCTCGCCTACGCAAAAGCACACCAGAAATGATGGGAAAGCTTCCGCAGTTTTTCATGATTCTTAAATCTCCCCGGCGGTGTCGGTAGTCCCTAACCCCCACCACGCTACCGTACGCGGTGAAATACGAGCTTTATATTCAACAGTATTACCAACATCAACAAACGTTGCGACCGACGTTTTTAGCTTTGTGTGCGTGTGTTTTGTGTATGTGCATGAAGATTATGGAGTTGGGTGTTGTATGTACGTTCCTCTAAGCACCTGGGGGTACTTTTAGTATTTTTCGCGTAAAATTAAAAGCTTGAGTGACCTTATATGAGACCGAGCGACCCAATAAGCACACGTGACACAATAGCTACCCTGCATGGGGAGCTGTATACCTTAAATGCTCTTATGAATTCATGTCCGTAAATTTTTAATATTCCATTAAGTGCAGATGAGGGTGTGCTATATATTTGTAGGTAATGAGGTTTTTTTTGAAATACAATGCAATATACTTAGCAGATTACTAAACTAATGTGATGCTGTAATCTCCAGAAACGGGGTACACTTATTAACTTCAGCTATCCAAAATATAAAGTATATACTGAGAAGAAGGATGATTCAGGCACAAACATTTATTGGAATTAACATCAGGCTTTCGCGGTCGTCAATTACACTATACTCTTGGTTTCTGAGTTGAAACCGCGTTGTTGTTGTAGCTTCTACTGACGTTTCATCCACACTCTCGAGGGACACCTTCAGGGCTGTTACTGCACACTGACTGAGTGTGCTTTCACACTTGACGGGATTTTCTACTGTCACTACCATTTAGAAAAAATTGCCTACAGCGCAAAAATGATCGTACAACAACGGGATTCAGGCTAAGGCAAGGAAAGGAGCTAACTTGTAGACGTGATCGTTCTTTACTTTCTGGACGATCCTTGTATAATCGAAAACCAGTCTTTATATAAACGCTACGGTAACTGCGGGGTGCCTAAAGCTCTGACGTATAAATTAATGCCATATAAGGCATTAATTGTGTTGTATGACACTTCGAAATCTTTTTCCAGAGTAAGCGTTACGTTTCGAAACATATCCCATTCACATTGTTTCCAATTTATATGGATGCTTTTTGCGAAAAGCACCACATGGTTAATATCGTGTACTTCTTATGAAACACTCCAATTCCATCTTTACTGATACAAAACAAATTAGCATCACTTCAATTGTACACAATATACATGCTCGAGCTTCTTCCTTAAATAGACGAATATACAAGTTTGTACACGCCATCTGAAACAATTATTCGTCTTTGTGTCCTCATACTCGATAAATATAGTACCTTGCTTACGTACTCATATATTTTTGGTCCCAAGAAATACAGATTTGAAACAAATACTGAACTTTGCATCTTTGTGTTCTGCATGAAACTTTACAATCAATGATAATTCGCTAATTCACGAGATAACAATGTCACATAGTTCAGTGACATGTTTAAATACCAGGAACACTCTTTGGAGTCTTCTAAAGGTTCGGCTATCCTATATTTGAGGCCAAGATTTTGGTGATTATTGCTATATACCTGCGAGTTTTGAATATACGAGGGATGATCGTAAAATAAGGTTCCCAAAGCCCTACAGCACCAATAAGACGTGTTAGGCGAAATCCGACAACATTGGCGTGTGCACCAGCTCAGCTAATTTAATTATTTATTATCCCTTATTTGCTGGCCTTCTTTGAGCCATTTTTTTTAGAAATAACGAACCAGCAATTTTCTATAGGGTCCAGAGCGGGGCTATTGCATTGCCATTCAAGAGGAACGATCTGCATTTTTTCAATAAACTCTTAGCTGAAAGAAGAAAATAAAGAGTATGCATTACAATCTATCAAGAAACGAGACAAATTAAAAATAATACAGAAATTCGTAACAAGTACGTTTTTTGCGCAATGTCACGGTGTTTTAACATATGTGCACATTGTATGCGACTCGTTGCATTGTTTCTGGGTGGCCTAGAGGATAGGATTTGTATATTTTGTTTTCGTTCGAGTTTCCCCTTTCTTAGAAGCTATTTGATTATGTTCTTAGGACTTAAGAAATCGCATATAACTCGTATTGTTCTATTTCCCCTATTTTAGATATACACCATATGTATACATTTGGTGTTAGGTATGTATCTATGTACTTAGAGATGAAGCTGCATTTCAATATTCACATTTCAAGATTCTACTCTCAACTCTCCTAGCAGCAGGAGGTAATTGTAATCCATATGTATACACTTTATCATTAGAAAGTTAGAATAAAATTAGCAATAGTAACTTCGTTGGTTTTGATTTCATGAACACACACAAACCAATCTATTTCCATGTTTTTACATAACAACGGTGCAGAATCGTCTTGAAAAATGCAAGCATGTTTGGTCCGGAATTTCAATTCAATGAAGGGTAATAATTCTTTTTGCAAAATTTCTATGTAATCATCGGCTTGACAGTACCCTCTATAACATCTAAAGGACCCGTGCTCATTTAAGCCTAGCAGATTTCATTTTCTTTGTTAGATGTTGTGTTAAGTTCCACAGAAATCAATCTTCTGCGAACAGTACTGGCGCAAACTTACTTGCCTATTAATTGCGACCATTCGCTAGATAACTCTGTCGAGGTTGCCTGCCTATTACGTAAACTCATACATTCTAATAACCAGTCATCCCTTGCAGTAGTGGCACGCTTCTTGCCGCTACCTTTTCTTTCGATCGGTAGACCCTGCTTCTTCATATTTTGTTAATAAGTCACAAACACTTGAGATACATTTTTCTCGACTTTCTATCGCACGCATCGATAAACTCTCCTTACTTAGCGCAACAATAACTGCTTTTTGTTCGTTAGTAACCTTCGAATGCCATAAATTGGCGTATGTCTTGTTTGGCCGTACATCAATTATTAATTCTGCCTTACACCGCTGTGTGAACGATCGTATTTAATTGCATTGTGCGAGCTTTCTTAATTCCTACCTTACCCCCGCACTACCCTATGTGAATGCTACCTGGAGGATGTCCTGCTGTAATTATTATTCTTGTTTAAAGACGAAACCTTCCACTCCTTAACAGCATGTAATTTTTCTACGAAAAAAAAAGTTAAGAAACAAATACAACAGTCAGCACCAATCGACACATCTGCAAGCGGCCTTTCCCTTTTTAGGAAACCGTCAAAGTTGAAACAAATGCGTACAAAAGACGCAATAAAAGGAAGTGAAGAGCTTCAAACGCGACGACCCAGCGATACTACAGTTTTACGTAATCTCCATAAACGAAACGACAGAAGTCCCAACGACGATGACTTCCTTTACGCCTTTCACAACCGATTCAACGACGAATTGTGTGCATGCGTGTGTGTGTGTGTGTGTGCGCTGTGAACGTCTTTCTATACCATAGTGACGTGAAAATGAAAGTTCTTCAGCAAACGGCGACGCCCGCGCGCCCTCTAGACAATGGCCCGCGAATGCCTCGCACAAAAGCTTCATTTAAATTTGAATATTCGTCCTCCCAAGGCCAACATCGACTTCCCTTTTAAAACTTCGCGACTCGTTTCGAAGACGAAGAGAAGGGGAAAAAATGTATTTCGCGAACAAGAATGGAGACGGTGGGTGAAGGACAGGTGGCATGGGCTTTCTTCTAGAATATACGCCTTCGAATTGAAATAAAAAGGTTGTTGCGAGGAGATTCGACGATTCTATGGCCGTGTCAGACTTCGACGGAGGTGCTTTCATGCGAAACAAGGTTATGTAAATCGAATTGATTAGTATGAAAAGTAATAAAATTACTTGAAACATGTTTCCAACGCTTTTTAAGCAAGTGCTTCTCATTGAAATATATCAGAAACGTTAAATATGGTCATTGTGCCACTTTGAACGGCCAATACATGCTCATAAATTATTCCAAATTATGTTGGGTGTGATTTCAATCTCACAGATAGGCGACATAATTTTTCATTAGAAAATTTAAAAAAGCATTTAATTGTAAATTGTTTTAATAATAAAAATATGTAGTGTTTCAAGTATGTATTTTAGCAAATTGGGTTAACGTACGATGTATTATATAATCGTGATTTTAAAAGGAGATGGAATAATGTAAAAACATAATGAACGTTTGTAAAATCTTCGTTGTAGTTATAATTCTTGTTTTATAACATTAACAAGAAGTTTATCGGTACTAGAAGCATATTGTAGCATAAAACTTCATATTTAGCAAAAATTGTGCATATTTCGAAGAATATTTTTCTGCATATATATGCGCATATTTTGTCGATTTCCTATGCATATAATTCCGCTCTCTACTTATTCCTGTACTGGGTGTTAGAAAAATATTCGAGGCTAAATTCAAAGAATGCCTCTCAATTATTCCGGTACTTTATTAAGTCTATAGGTCAACATGTACATGCAGAGAAACGTTTACTCGTATCAAGACTGTCCCGTCTCAATTCAAGACAATTACTGTTTCAATTATCCACAATACAGTAACTGTTTTAAATCAAATTTAAAATTTTGATGAATTGTATTTTGCCTTGGATTGTATTTTTCATCCACTTGAAAAGAATCTGCAAACTGAATCGTAACTTAGTAATGTAGAATAATGTTATATTCCTTGATGGATATAAGAAATTTAAGTATTATAAATTATACAAATACAATCATTTAAAGAGTAATCGTATCAGAAAAAACAAAATGTGCAATTCAAATCCACACTCTATAATAATTCGTCTACTATTCTTATGGTGTAGAATTGTTCTTCCATTCGGAAAAGTCTAGGTCACAGTACATGAGAACGTATGACAGAGTCCGTCTCATTAGACTTAGTTTCAACACATACAGTTAACTTTTAACAAAAAACTCATTCTCCAGCATAACTGTATTTTTGAATTTGTATAACTAATGTATTCATCCACGTGTGATATCGGTACATTTTCAATTTAACTTTAACATTCACATATACTTTTAACTTTACAAAACAACCTACACTCCATCCTTCCTTAACCAGCGCGAGTGTTCTCTCTTCTTTCTGCAACCAAAAAATATATTCTCATACATCCTTATTACGACTAAATGCGCATAAATAATCTAAATAAAACCGTCAAAACTTTCTAAAAAATAGGGAAATAAATATCTCCACTCCGCATCCACTGAAATAATTTACGACCGAAAATATGTTGTTTCCAAACTTCGCCTGGCCAAACAAATAAAATAAAAACGAAGACACATAGTTCATAGGGTCCGTCATAAATACACGTATATTGTACTTGCAGAGAACTTTGACTTGAGCGCCACTAGCGGAAACAACGCGGTCAGCACCGACAGGCACAAGCGAAGCTACGAGTCACGGCACGGTAAAGGAAGAGTGGGAGAAAACATCGAGAAAGCTGCACCGGCTAAGTCTACGACCAGCAGCGCGGCTGGCGGAAAATCCAACAGCGTGTTCGCAACGGAAAACTGTACGGTAGTTGTGGCCCAAATTGGAGGTACAGCGACGTTGCCCTGCGTCGTTAAGAAATTCAATACGGCGGTGGTAAGATGAAGTTATTCATTTGCTTTGGTTTGCTCTTTTTTCTGGCATCGATTAAGTTGAATTAGTGACAAATTTCTTGTTCAATATTAAAAAATGTTTATAAAACTCTAACTAGATAAGATAGAATATTATAATTTGAAGAATGAAATACTGTTATTGCCGAACAGCCTGTATATTAATTAATTTTCTGGCTCCTCGTTTAATTTTAGATCAGATTTATATCACACACTGTTTGCGAAAAGTTTTTGAAGTTGGGAAAATAAAACTTGGTTGTTGAAAAGGTAATGTAATCGAAATCTATGTCTTGCTTTTTGCTAAGTATTTTTAAGTGCTTATATTTACAAAGGAAAGGGACATATCTTCATTTAATGAATTTAGAGAGACTTGGTTGAATGTTCATCATTAACCTGGGCAAAATAGAAGGTAAGAAATAAATTATAAAACGTGCTGAAACACTTACCGTTTTAAAAGTCTTCCGTGAAATCACAAACTGGGTAACATCTGTTAAATATTTGAATCATTCGATATGTTTCCACAGCTGTTTCAGTCAAGTGGGTACGACGTGCGGAATAAACGTTTTTTAATGCCGAAAACAACCGTTCGACATCTAGCGATGTTATATTTGCATATTTAAAATAATCTTTAAAACAACTTAATGCATCTTCACAGGCACCTTCACAAATTTACAAGGTTTGCACTAACTTTAATTCATTGTCGGATGTTTCCACTGATGTTAATTTCTTCCCTATAACATCACTTCTAAGAAAATGTACTACCACTTTTCATTACGTTTAAGTAATACTGTTTGTTATAGATAATATTATGCTTTTAGTTTTAATCTATATAGTAAAGTTAGAGTATACATACATACATATGTTGTAATATACTTGTCCTGTAATTGGATTTTATCTGTTGGGCAATATACCATTATTATTATTATTATTATTACTATTATTGTTATTACTATTATTATTATTATAAATAAAGCCAGGTAATGTCTCTGCGCGGCACAAGCGTGCACTTCCTTCAGTAAGCGCAATACCAAACAACAAGTAATAAATCGAATAATAATAACAGAACCAATCAATTATAATATCTAAAAAGTTGTGAAAAGGTTGGTGGGCTGCATCGGAATTACCGAACATTAAAAGTAGAAGAACCATTATCAATATTATCACCTACTGGATAAGAGTCGTAAAAGATTGGCAGCATTAGATATGTTTGCACAGTTGTCTCGTTGAACGATGTTCGTCGTGGTGAAAAAATGTGTTTATATTTTGAAAAAGGTCGTTCGACATCTGCGGATCTACGGATGCAATACATGCATGATTAAAACACTCTTTGAATTCAATTAAAGAAGTAATCGATGCACCATCACAAATTTGTTTTAATGTGATAAAATCGGAATTCTTCTCTAACATACTCGAACTTTTTTAAAACGCGATTATATTTTGCGCGTCATATATAGCGCCTAGCAGTGAATGTACTTCGTCCACTATTTGCAGTGACTCCATTAACGACAACGCTCTATTTTGTAATCATTCTATTGCGTCATGTAATCCTTTATAGTTGCTAAAAATAGTTTGTAACTCTGCTTCAACGGAAATATCTCGAAATCTTATTTGGCTCTCCTTAATAGCTGCAGCTTCGGCAGGATTAAATTGTAGAATAACAGCTTTTACTTGTTTGAAATATCCATGTTCCCCAACGTGTAAGGACCAGCTGTGGTGGTTCACGAATACCAGGACAATGTGCATGAGATGATTGAAGACGTTTTGGAGATTTGAGAAACATTTTTTTGTACTTACTATTGTTGCATCTACCTCGGGTGAATATTATCGAATGGTTTCTGCCGGGAAATATTTCAAGATAGTCAGGTTAAAAGAGATTTACAAACTATTCACAACAATTACTTCAGACTAGCGGAGGGAATTGAAAAATTTCAAAATGTTTCGATGTCGCTAGTGGATTCTGTTTAAATTGTGAATGATGTTCACGTACAGTTATGCGCTGAAGAAGGCGAAACAAATTGGTATGTAATACGAAAATTTGAAAGTGTTTTAGAGAAAGACTCCGATTTCCTTATATTAAGACAAATTTGTGAAGGTGCGTGTGAAGATGTATTAAGTTGTTTCAAAGATTATTTTAAATATGCAAATATAACATCGCTAGATGTCGAACGGTCGCTTTCGACATTAAAAAACGTTTATTCCGCACGTCGTATTCACTTGACTGAAACAGCTGTGGAAACATATCTAATGATTCAAATATTTAACAGACGTTACCCAGTTTGTGATTTCACGGAAGATTTTTGAAACGGTAAATGTTTCAGCACGTTTTATAATTTATTTCTTACCTTGTATTTTATGTGTAAACTTTTATGCGCTCAGCAATGAGCTCTTTAGATCAGTCTGGCCTCACAAGAAACAATTTGGCAGGCTTTCCTAGCTAACTTTATTGCTGCATATCGTCATATTTCTTAAGTTAAGGTATAACATATGTGGTATCGTTGGATTGGCCATTCGATTACCTTTCCAAAAACATAAAAATATACAGTATGTTCTATTTAAAATAAGAAAGTTAAGGTCACTTCCGGTGACACCGGAAATGCAATTGAACCATCGATAACGGCAAAAGATACCTCATAAAAAATACAAATCGAAATAATTTCTCAAAGTGGTGGTGGGGAGGGGGGGGGATACTTTAGGGTCTCAATTTTACGTAAGAATGCATCTTTGAAATGTCAAATTAGTATTTTGGTATCATTTAAATAAAATTATAACGAAATTACCTACAGCCCAATTAATTTTTTTATTTAAAACGGTAGACCCTGTCGTTATGCGCAATTTGTCCCATTTAATCAATTCTCTATCTCTTACCGTATACAAGATCCCAATGGTAAGCACATTACATGGGATAGCATGTATATTCCATAATCGCAATTGTACCTACACGCAACAATTTAAGAATATTACAATGAAATTTTGCAAATCATATTTTAAAATATCACATTTCTATCCACCCAAAATTATTATCGCCACACCTTATCTTGCAATTCTCGTTTTACGTCGCTTGAAAAATAGACGTCAGACAGATCATGCATCATATAACATCGACACCATGAATCGTTCATTTCGAGTTTGCAAACTAAACACAATTACTCACCACGTCGAAACTTTTTTTTCAACGTTAGTTGGGAACGTGTTTCAGCGGAACACTGCAGGTAGTTGAATTATATGCCGGGCGTTGCAGTAACTGCCATTTTTCGCAGAAACAATGAACGTAATTTCAAGGAATAATGCACGTGCCAGCAATAACAATCGAGGGACGTTTTTCCAGCACATTGTAATTTCAAAAACTTTTCCGAATGTCGATACAAATAACAAGAGAATAAGCGGGGAAAATTACCTGTCATAAAGGAATAATGGTGCACCAGGGTAGGTTACCAGGTCGAGACCACAGGGACAACCAACATCTGCAGAAGCAGTTATATATGCATATGGGTATAAAAGCATTACAGTATGATATGTAGGTATTATCGACCACTACTAAAACAAGAGGGAGTCATAATTTTTGTTAGCGTAGCTAAACGACACACAGAGAAACGTTCACATTATAAAGACATTTTTAAAGACATTTGTTAACTTGATTCGAGAAAATCTTTCAGAAAATCTGAAGAAAGAGATCCTTAGTATAAGTAAATGGCCATTATAACACAAAACAATATTTTCTTGTTTTGTCCACACCTTGTTGAAACGATTTTCATGAGGTTTTGAGACATTTTATGCCTTGGTGCAAAGGAGTAAAGTCGAAATTTTAAAAAAAGTAGCAGCTAGCTATAATTTTAGGAATTTTTAAGGAAAATTAATTACCTACCTAAACTAAAACAACAAAAAACACACTCTTAGTACAAAAAGGTAACAAATAATTAATTACGAAGAAAATTGTATCATCAAGTAAGTTAACTAAGCAATTGTTCAAACTGTTGACCAAACGCTGGTAAACAGTGTCCTAATCTTTCTTGAAAGTAACGTTTCACATTTTAAAGATTTCTTACTGTTATTTCTCTAAATGCTTTCGCTATTCTCTGCCTTAATTCGTTGATGTTAGAGGGTATATCTCGAATAATGTTAACTACCCTCGTAATTCCAAACAAAATAGTCTAACGGGCTTAAATCAGAATTTCATGCCGGCCACTTCAGCCGTCCATGACGACCTATCCATCCATCTGGAATGTTATTATTCAAAAATTCTGTAATTTCCCTGGTGCTATGTGGTGGTGCCCCAGCGTGCTGGTGCTACAGAATTTTCCCGTTTACAGGAATATTACCAATAGCTGGTAGAATTGTGTCTCTTAGTGTTTCGTCCAAGAATGAAGGGCATATTTCTTCGAAGAATGAAGGCTGTAAGTGTACCTACCTATTGTTAGTTTGTTTGTATTTTGACATAGTTATATTCCTAGAATAATAAGGAAACACAAACCCTTTTAGTATACCTTTCAGTTTCCGGAATAAAACATCACGAACAACCGCTATAAAATTAGGCTTTCGCTGAATTCTCTTAATTTGTTAAGATTCCGTAAACATTAGGTCACGTTTTATAGCGGTTCTCATGCACTTTCTTCCTAGGTTTCTGGGAATATGTCGGCATTCGCATCTCCCGTTCAATTTGTAATTGCTCCTTTGTTTGTGTAAGACGAAGGCTCTCTACCAGCTTCATTGTAAAACCCATGTTTGATTCACGTAGCCGCCCGTAGTAACAGTAACTCAGGTTACTAATCTTTACATTTAGCAAGAATCTACAATTCACTTTCAGTAAATTTGTTTTTACCCGATTTCTGAAAGTAGCAATAGATATCCAACCAACAGAATTGCTCCTAGTGTCATCTTGTCAAAAATAACGCAGCTTTGGGGATAGTTTTTGAGTGGGGAATAAAGGTTAAAAGAAGCAATTCAAAGTAATGTAATCAGTAGTTTGGGCAAACAGCGGTAACAGTCAGTGTAGTAGATATGTGGTGCGGAGTCGGCGATTATTTATTTTACGCGTTCACAGCGTCAGTACTAAATCGATGCTGTATGCGAGTAGTTCTGTGTATATGTAGGCTGTCGTAACTTATTTCGTAATTGTACGCTTATGTTTGCTTTAAAAATGTCGCAGTTAGGTACGCCGCGAAAACGACCAATGGCGGACACAGTTAAAAACTTTATAGTGGACATGACGGACTTAATTTTTGATGGCGCTAAAATTCAACGTCTAGTTTATAAAATCCCTTTAATGTGTTGGTCCAGAAGCCATTGTCAACATCACATCGAAAGCAAACAGCATTCTTCTGCAAAAAGTGCCATACGAGACCAAGAAAAATTTACATTTGATTATTGTGTTACTCTTATTTTATGTAATCTATCGTTTCGTTTACTAGACGAAGAAGCATTTGTCACCTTCTGGGATAAATATGCGGACTGTAAATTACCTAGTCGGACATCGATACGAAATGTAGTGCCATGTGCTCGTGAACATATAGAAAAAAGAATGGAAAGGGAATTGAGAGTAAAAAACTGTGGTTGTGTGTGGACGAAACAACAGATCGTCAAAGATATTCTGTGGTTAATGTAATGGTACGTGCAACGGAACCACATCTACCGTCATCCTCCTTCTTACTTGCTTCCAAAAGAGTTATAAATTGTACTGCCGATGAGATTTTAAAGGTGGTGTTGAACTCATTGAACAAATTTGAAGTTTCAATTAAGCAACTTTTAACGTTTATGGGTGATGGTGCTGCAAACATGCGTTCTTTAAGCCATTCTCTTAAAGAACACACTGGTAACTTCTTACATGTAACGTGTAAAATCCATACTCTAAATCTTGCGGCACTAACGATTCCTACATGTTTTCCACTAGTAAATGCATTGATTGCTAGTACAAAGGCAGTGTTTCTAAAGTCCCCGAAACGTACCCGACTATTTCACAAACTGTGTCCTGATTTACCTGAACCACCACAGCCGATTGTTACACGTTGGGGAACATGGTTGCAGGCTGCGTTTTACTACAGCAAATATTTTGATCAAGTAAAGAAGGTAGTTTTAAAATTCAATCCGACAGAAACTGCAGCAATCAAGAAAAGCCAGGAAATATTTCGAGATAGTCAGGTTAAAAGAGATTTACAAACTATTCACAACAATTACTTCGGACTAGCGGAGGGAATAGAAAAATTACAAAATGTTTCGATGTAGCTAGCGGATTCTATTCAAATTGTGAATGATGTTCACGCACAGTTATGCGCTGCAGAAGGCGAAACAAATTGGTGTGTAATACAAAAATTTGAAAGTGTTTTAGAGAAAGACCGATTTTCTTATATTAAGAAAAATTTGTGAAGGTGCGTGTGAAGATGCATTAAGTTGTTTCAAAGATTATTTTAAATATGCAAATATAATATCGCTAGATGTCGAACGGTCGTTTTCTGCATTAAAAAACATTTATCCCGCACGTCGTACTCACTTGACTGAGACAGCTATGGAAACATATCTAATGATTCAAATATTTAACAGATGTTACTCGGTTTGTGATTTCACGGAAGACTTTTAAAACGGTAAGTGTTTCAGCACGTTTTATAATTTATTCTTACCTTCTATTTTATGTGTAAACTTTATATGCTCGCCACGCCTCGGGCTGTTACCGCATATTTCCCCAAAGGCTAGTAATCAGTCTTGTTAGCGAACTCTTCGATGCACTACTGGGTGTAGCATTCAAATGCATTGTGAATTTTGTTCTTAAGTATTGTAAGTGTATATAGTGTACGTTTAAGTGTAAATAGTTATATTCAAATACGCTAAGTCCACTAAGTCTTTTACTTAAGAAAATACTTCGCTGGTCCTTGGACAATAATTGAATAAAATTAATGTTGGAGTAGTCAGTTCTACAGTCCATCAAGTTAAGGGTTTTAGCTCCAGCACACCATCATTTCAACACTTAGAAATTCCAAATAATTTTGAACATTCAGTGAACTGTCGATAAAAAACGGACCAACAATGTGATTACCACATGTTGACGTTCTGAGAAGTTCGAGTATGTTTTCCCGTGCTTTTTTTCTTTATTTTCGACGAAATTTGTTTTTTTTCCAAAGCATAAGATGTCTCAAAATTTCATAAAAATCATAACTAGAGCTTTGTTCGCCCGGCCTAACACTAAACTACACCAGTGTACACCTGAGTAAGATAAGATATAATAAACAAGGACACAACCGTACACCTACTTGCACTGACCACTCCAGTGACGTCATTTCACACTACACCGAGTAAAAAGTGCAGCTTGAGCGAACAAATCTTAGGTATGGAAAAGAATAAAACAAATACTCCCTGTGGAAAACCATTATCACGTAAAGGTTTTACTATGTAAATACGAGGGATGATCGTAAAACAAGGTTCCCATATCTTTTAAAAATAGGCAGCATTCTTTATTTCCTTAACATTACACATTGTTTTAAAGGTAAAAACTTAAGCAATTTTTCGACATAATCGCCATTTCTATCCAAGCATTTTTGCAGACGGTGCTCCAACTTCTATATCCCCATGTCGTAAAATTTTGCCGCCAGTCCTTTCAAGAATCTTTTCAATTGTGGTATTGTAAATCTCAGGAACCCGAAGAGCGAGTTGACGAATGGTGACCCTCCGATCTTCAAGCAGTATGCTCCCGACCTTTTCAACGATTTCCTCTGAAACTGATGGTCTTCCGCTCCGCTCTTCATCGTGAATTTCCGTCCGACCTCCAGTTAAATTCCCTACACCATTTGCGGACGTGTTGAACACCTATACACTTTTCTCCATAAACTTCGATTAATTGACGATGAATGTCTATAGGTGAAACCCCTTTCGCGTTTAAAAAACGTATCACGGCGCAATTTCGCACCTGGCGGTAGCGGCGATTGGGAATTCCATCTCGGACGCCTGCCTAGCCAACACTGAGCAGCGTAGCGAGACGGGAGTGGCACGTATATAGAGTGGGAGAGCTGCTGCACACGCCAATGTTGTCGGATTTCGCCTAACACGTCTTATTGCTGCTGTAAGGCTTTGGGAACCTTATTTTACGATCATCCCTCGTACCTATGGCCAGTGTTATCCAAAATGCGCTGTATATATCCACATTATTAATTGCAGTTACCTTGTTTAAAACAGCGCGACATATCCGTACATAATGTAGCAAATTATTCTCACTGCTTGTGATTTTAAAAACGCTAACGTAGAGGTTATCTACAGAATAATACTCAAACAAAAGTGACGAGTTTGCTCCTGCCCACATTGCTGTTCATCCCTCAGTTTATGCCACTAATCTTCAAAAACTGCGTTGAAATATTTCCTGATGCCACCTGGTGCCAAGAGATATAGTCGTGCCATCTTAGAAAGTAGCGGTAGAAACCGGAACATAGATGCTATACTTACCCACACAATGAAATAACTTTTAACGTACAACGTTTAATAAACATTTTCAAAAAATACCAGTTAATGTAATATAAATATTTTCTTCTGATGCACTTTCTTCCTAGGTTTCTGGGAATATGTCGGCATTCGCATCTCCCGTTCAATTTGTAATTGCTGCTTTGTTTGTGAAAGACGAAGGCTCTCTACCAGCTTCATTGTAAAACCCATGTTTGATTCACGTAGCCGCCCGTAGTAACAGTAACTCAGGTTACTAATCTTTACATTTAGCAAGAATCTACAATTCACTTTCAGTAAATTTGTTTTTACCCGATTTCTGAAAGTAGCAATAGATATCCAACCAACAGAATTGCTCCTAGTGTCATCTTGTCAAAAATAACGCAGCTTTGGGGATAGTTTTTGAGTGGGGAATAAAGGTTAAAAGAAGCAATTCAAAGTAATGTAATCAGTAGTTTGGGCAAACAGCGGTAACAGTCAGTGTAGTAGATATGTGGTGCGGAGTCGGCGATTATTTATTTTACGCGTTCACAGCGTCAGTACTAAATTGTACGCTTATGTTTGCTTTAAAAATGTCGCAGTTAGGTACGCCGCGAAAACGACCAATGGCGGACACAGTTAAAAACTTTATAGTGGACATGCCGGACTTAATTTTTGATGGCGCTAAAATTCAACGTCTAGTTTATAAAATCCCTTTAATGTGTTGGTCCAGAAGCCATTGTCAACATCACATCGAAAGCAAACAGCATTCTTCTGCAAAAAGTGCCATACGAGACCAAGAAAAATTTACATTTGATTAATGTGTTACTCTTATTTTACGTAATCTATCGTTTTGTTTACTAGACGAAGAAGCATTTGTCTCCTTCTGGGATAAATATGCGGACTGTAAATTACCTAGTCGGACATCGATACGAAATGTAGTGCCATGTGCTCGTGAACATATAGAAAAAAGAATGGAAAGGGAATTGAGAGTTAAAAAACTGTGGTTGTGTGTGGACGAAACAACAGATCGTCAAAGATATTCTGTGGTTAATGTAATGGTACGTGCAACGGAACCACATCTACCGTCATCCTCCTTCTTACTTGCTTCCAAAAGAGTTATAAATTGTACTGCCGATGAGATTTTAAAGGTGGTGTTGAACTCGTTGAACAAATTTGAAGTTTCAACTGAGCAACTTTTAACGTTTATGGGTGATAGTGCTGCAAACATGCGTTCTTTAACCCATTCTCTTAAAGAACACACTGGTAACTTCTTACATGTAACGTGTAAAATCCATACTCTAAATCTTGCGGCACTAACGATTCCTACATGTTTTCCACTAGTAAATGCATTGATTGCTAGTACAAAGGCAGTGTTTCTAAAGTCCCCGAAACGTACCCGACTATTTCACAAGCTGTGTCCTGATTTACCTGAACCACCACAGCCGATTGTTACACGTTGGGGAACATGGTTGCAGGCTGCGTTTTACTACAGCAAATATTTTGATCAAGTAAAGAAGGTAGTTTTAAAATTCAATCCGACAGAAACTGCAGCAATCAAGAAAAGCCAGGAAATATTTCGAGATAGTCAGGTTAAAAGAGATTTACAAACTATTCACAACAATTACTTCGGACTAGCGGAGGGAATAGAAAAATTACAAAATGTTTCGATGTAGCTAGCGGATTCTATTCAAATTGTGAATGATGTTCACGCACAGTTATGCGCTGCAGAAGGCGAAACAAATTGGTGTGTAATACGAAAATTTGAAAGTGTTTTAGAGAAAGACTCCGATTTTCTTATATTAAGAAAAATTTGTGAAGGTGCGTGTGAAGATGCATTAAGTTGTTTCAAAGATTATTTTAAATATGCAAATATAATATCGCTAGATGTCGAACGGTCGTTTTCTGCATTAAAAAACATTTATCCCGCACGTCGTACTCACTTGACTGAGACAGCTATGGAAACATATCTAATGATTCAAATATTTAACAGATGTTACTCGGTTTGTGATTTCACGGAAGACTTTTAAAACGGTAAGTGTTTCAGCACGTTTTATAATTTATTTCTTACCTTCTATTTTATGTGTAAACTTTTATATGCTCGCCACGCCTCTGGCTGTTACCGCATATTTGCCCAGGTTAGTAATCAGCCTTGTTAGCGAACTCTTCGATGCACTACTAGGTGTAGCATTCAAATGCATTGTGAGTTTGGTTCTTAAGTATTGTAAGTGTATATAGTGTACGTTTAAGTTTAAATAGTTATATTAAAATAGGCTAAGTCCACTAAGTCTTTTACTTAAGAAAATACTTCGCTGGTCCTTGGACAATGATTGAATAAAATTAGTGTTGGAGTAGTCAGTTCTACAGCCCATCAAGTTAAGGATTTTAGCTCCAGCACACCATCATCTCAACACTTAGCAATTCCAAATAATTTTAGGCATTCAGTGAACTGTTGATAAAAAATGGACCAACAATGTGATTACCACATGTTGACCTTCTGAGAAGTTCGAGTATGTTTTCCCGTGCTTTTTTTCTTTATTTTCGACGTAATTGTTTTATTCCAAAGCATAAGATGTCTCAAAATTTCATAAAAATCATAACTAGAGCTTTGTTCGCCCGGCCTACACTAACTACACCAGTGTACACCTGAGCAAGTTAAGATATAATAAACAAGGACACAACCGTACACCTACTTGCACTGACCACTCCAGTGACGTCATTTCACACTACACCGAGTAAAAAGTGCAGCTTGAGCGAACAAATCTTAGGTATGGAAAAGAATAAAACAAATACTCCCTGTGGAAAACCATTATCACGTAAAGGTTTTACTATGTAAATACGAGGGATGATCGTAAAACAAGGTTCCCATATCTTTTAAAAATAGGCAGCATTCTTTATTTCCTTAACATTACACATCGTTTTAAGCAATTTTTCGACATAATCGCCATTTCTATCCAAGCATTTTTGCAGACGGTGCTCCAACTTCTATATCCCCATGTCGTAAAATTTTGCCGCCAGTCCTTTCAAGAATCTTTTCAATTGTGGTATTGTAAATCTCAGGAACCCGAAGAGCGAGTTGACGAATGGTGACCCTCCGATCTTCAAGCAGTATGCTCCCCCACCT
>JAROYE020000129.1:0-24797 GCA_029619315.2 Dynastes maya
CCCCCCCCCCCCCCCCCCCCCCCCCCCCCCCCCCCCCCCCCCCCCCCCCCCATTCCCCCCCCCCCCCCCCCCCCCCCCCCCCCCCCCTCCTTCCCCCCAGTTCCCCCCCATCCTCAGTTCCCCCCCCCCAGTTCCCCCCCCCCCCCCACCCAGCCCCCCCCCCCCCCCCCAGTGTCCTCCACCCCTCCCCCCCAGGGCCCCCCCCCAGCCCCCCCCCAGTCCTCCCCCCCCCCCAGTTCCCCCCAGTCCCCCCCCCCCCCCCCCCCCCCCAGCCCAGTTCTTCCCCCCCCCCCTCCCCCCAGTCCCCCCCCCCCCCCCCCAGCCCCCCATCCCACCCCCCCCCACCCCCCCCCCCAGTCCCCCCCATCCTCCCCCCCCCCCCTTTCCCCCCCCCCCCCCCCCCTCCCATCCCCCCCCCCCCCCCCCCCCCCACCCCCCAGTCCCCAGTCCACCCCCAGCCCCCCCCCCCCCCCCATCCCAGTTTTTACCCAGTCCCCCCCCCCCCCTCCACCCCCCCCCCCCAGCCCCCCCCCCCCCCCCTCCCCCATCCCCCCCCCTCCAAACCCCGCCCCCCGCCCCAGTCCCCCATTCTTCCCACCTCCCCGCCCCAGTCCCCCCCCACCCCCCCCCCCAGTTCCCCCAGTTTCCCCCCCCCCCCCCCATTCCCCCGTCCCCCCCCCTCCCCCCCCCCCCCCCCCCTCCCCCCCCCCCCCCCATTACCCCCCAGTCTCCCTCCCCCCCCCCCCCCCCCCCCCCCAATCCCCTCCCCTCTCCCCCCCCCCCCCCCCCCCCCCCCACCCCCCAAGTTCCCCCCCCCCCAGTGTTCTCCCCCCCCACCCCCCCCTTTCCCCCCCCGCCCCATCCCCCCCCCCCCCCCCCCCTCCCCCCCACCCCACCCCCCCCCTCCCCCAGCTTCCAGTCCCCCCCCCCCCCCAGTTCCCCCCCAAGCACCCCCCCCCCAGTCCCCCCAGTACTTCCCCCCCCCCAGCCAGTTCCCCCCCCCCCCCCCCCCCCATCCCCCATCCCCACCCCCCCCAGTTCCAGTCCCCCCCCCCTCCCCCCCCCATCCCCCCACCCCCCCCCCCCCCTCCCCCCCCCTCCCCAGCCCCCCCCCACCCCCCCCCTCCCCAAATTTCCCCCCACCAGTCCCCTCCCCCCAAGTCCCCCCCCCACCCCCACCCCCCAGTTATCCCCCCCCCCCTTCCCCCACCCCCCCCCCCCAGCCCCCTTCCATTCCCCACCTAGTCCCCCCCCCCCGTTTCCGTCCCCCCCATAGTCCCCCCTATCGTCCCCCCCTTCCCACCCCCCCAGTCCCCCCATTAGTCCCCCCCCCCTAGGTTTCCCACCCCAGTCCCCTCCCCCCCCAGTCCCCCTTCCCAGTCCCCGTCCCCCCCATTGTCAGTCCCGCCCTCTCCCCCCCCCCTCATAATAGTCTATTGTTTTAGTTTCCCCATCCCCCAGTTTCTCCCCCCCCCCCCCCCCCCCCTTCCCCCCCCCCCCCCCTCCCCAGTCCCCCCCTGTATTATTTTCCCCCTCCCCCTCAGTCCCCCCCCCGAGAGTCCCCAGGTATAGTCCCCCTCCTTCCCATGCGTCCGGTTCCCCTCATAGTCCCCCACCCCCCCCCCTCCCTCCCCTTCTCCCCCCCCCCCAGTGTCCAGTCCTTTTTCCCCCCCTCTCCCCGAGTTTCCCAGTTCCCAGTCCCCTCCCCTTAGTCCCCCCAGTTTTTTTCCCTCACCCCCCCCCCCGTCCTCCCCCCTCCCCTCCCCAGTATAGTTTCCTCCCATTATTTTCCCCATGAGTTCCCGAGTCCCCATCCCATAGTCCCCTTATATGCCCTTAGTTCTTAGTCCCCCTCGGCCCCCCCCCCCTTCCCCTCCTCCCATTGTTCCCCTATAGATTTTTTTCCCCCATTTTAGATTTCCCCCCCAGTCCCTCCCTTAGATTCCCCCCCTGTATTAGTCCGCCCGAGTCCATGTATAATAGAGGTACCCCGTCCCCTATTACCCTATAACTAGTTCCCAAGTAGGTCCCCCCCCCAAATTTCCGTCCCCCCCCCCCCTCCCCCCCCCAGTTTTTATAGTTCACCCCCTTCTCCCCCAGTTTCCCGAAATCCTCTAGTCCCTCTAGTTCCCATATAGTCCTAGTCCCGCCCCCAGTTCTCCCCCCCCCCCCCCCCCCCTCCCTGAGTTCCCCCAGTTCTAGTCTTGTTTCCCCTTATGTACGGTGTCCCCCCCCCCGTTCCCCCTATTCCCCCCCCCACCCCCTGATCCCCCTGATCCCCCCTCCCCCCTTCCCTCTCCAGTCCTCCTTCCCCCCCCCCTGCCAATAGATATTCCACCCCTCCCCCTATAGTACCCCCCCTCCAGGTCCCCCCCAGTTTGTCCAGTCAAATACATTTCCAGTCCCCCCCTTTTTCATAGTCCCCTTCATCCCCCTTAGTGTCCCCTTCCCCACCTTTCCCCCAGTGAGGTCCCCCCCCAAGTCCCCCCCCAGTTAGTTATTTAGATGTGTAGTCCCCCCCCTTTTCCCCTCCCCCCCCCCCAAGTTGGGGGTAGTCCAAGTAGTCCCTTCCCCCAGTCCCATGTTTTATCCCCTATAGTTCCCCCTCCCTCTCCCCAGTTCCCCCTTTCCCCCCATAGTCCCCTCCCTTCCCCCTCCCCCCACAGCCACCCCCACGGCCCCCCCCTCCCCCCCCTAGTCCCTTAGTTTCCAGTCCTCTCCCACTCCTCCCATTCCTTATCCCACCCCCGGCCCCCCCCCCCCCCAGTTTCCTTCCCACCTTCCCCCTATAGTCTAGTCCCCCCCCCCCACGTCTTCCCCCCAACACCCCCCCACCCCCCCACCAGTCTCCCCCCCCTTCCCCCCGTTAGTTTCCCCTATTCCCCAGTCCCCCCCCCCCCCCCCTGTTCCCCTCCCAGTAGTTCCCCCCCCCTCCCAGGAGTTAAAAGGTCCCTCCCTTCCGTAGTCCCCTTTCCCCTCCCTCCCCCGTTATCCCTCCCCCCCTTTTTCCTCCCCCTCCCCCCTCCCCCCCCCAGTTCCCCCTCCCCCTTAGTCATAGTATTTAGTTCCCCGTTCCCCCCCCGCCCACCCCCCCTTCCCTCCAGTCCCCCCCCCCTATCCCGTCGCCATAGTCCCTAGTCCCATTTCCGCAGTCCCTCCCTCCCCCTTCCCCCGCAGGTACCCCGCTTCCCCCCCAACAGAGGTCTCACCCCCCCAACCCACACCCCCACCTTCCCCCCACCCCCCCCCTCCCCCTCCCCGTTCCCCCCCCCCCCTCTCCCCAGTCCCCCCCATAGTTTCCTCCCCGTGGTATAGTCCACCCCGCCCCCCCCCGTTCCCCTAGTCCCCCCTCCCCCCCTCCCCCCCACTCTCCCCCCCGTCTTCCCTAGTCTTACCCCCCCCCCCAGTTCCCCAGATTTTCCCAGTCCCCCCCCCCCCAGTACCCCCCTACCCATTCCCACCCCCCCAATGTCTATTCGTTATAGTTCTGAGTCCCCGTATAGTCTCTCCCCCCCCACACACACATTCCCCCCAGTCCCCACCACACCCAGCCCACCCCCCCCCCCCCCCGCCACCCCCCCACGACCCCCCCCGCCCCCCCCCCTCCGCCGGTCCCCTCTTTCATTGGTCCCGCCCCCCCAGTCCCGCCCCCTCCCTCCCCCCCCCCCCCCCCTCCCTTAGTCTAGTTCCCCTCCCTTCCATAATTTTCCCCAGTCCCCCCCCTATAGTCCCCCCCCTTCTCCCCCCTCTCCCCCCCCCTCACCCCCCCCTCCCCCCCTCAGTTTCCCCCCCCCCCCCCCCGTCCCCCCCCCTGTCCCCCCCCCTTCCCCCCCAGTCCCGTCCGTCTCCACCGTTCGCCCCCACCCCACCCATTCCCCGGTCCCCCCCCCCCCCTAGTCCCCCCCCCCAGTCCCCCCCCCTTTGTCCCTCCCCCCCACATCCCCATAGAGTTCCCCCTCCCCCCCCCTTTCCCCCCCCCCCCCACCCCAGATAGTCCCCCACCTTCCCCCCTCCCCACAGTCAGTCCCCCCCCCCCCCCTCCTCCCCCCCCGGGGCCCCCCCCCCTATAGTCGTGCGTCCACATCCCCCCCCCAACCCGCCAATTCCCCCTGTAGTCCCCCGCCCCAGTTTTCCCCTTCAAGTCCCCCCGCCCCTCGGGTGGAGCCCCTTCCCCCCCCCACGTCCCCTCCCCCTCTGTCTTTGTCCCAGTTCACCCCTTCCCCCATCCCCCCCCCCCCCCCACCAATATAGTCCTATCGTAGTCCCCTTTAGTCCCCCCCCTATTCTCCCTCCCCCAATCGGGGCCCCCCGCCCCGCCCCACGTCAGTCTAGTCCCCCCCCTTCCCCCCCCCCCCCCCCCTGTCGGTCCCATAGTCCCAGTCTTTAGTCCCCCCCCCCCCCCTTCCGCCCCCCCACCCCTCCTTCCCCCCCCCTCCCGTCCCCCCGGGAGGGGGAGTCTCCCCCCCCTTTCCCCCCAGTCCCCCCCCCCCCCCATCCCCCCAATAATAAGTCCCCCTAGGTCTTTAATTGAGTTCCCCCCCTTTTTCATAGGGTTTTCCCCCCCATATTATGTATAGTAGTCCCCCCTCATTCCCCCCCCCTTATCATTCGCCCCTTTTCCCCACTTCCCCTTTCCCAGTTATGTCTCCCCCCCCCCCCCCCCCCCCAGTTCGGCCCCCTTTAATATATAGTTTAGTACCGCCCCCAGAAGCTATCTATATATTCCCCTCCAGAGTAGTTCCATTCCCCTATATTCCCCGTCCCTCCCCAGTGAGTCCCTTCCCTAGTCCCCCTCTTCCCCCCTTCATTAGTTCCCCCCCCCCCATTTCCCCCCCCCCTCCCCCCCCCTCCCCTCCCTCCCTCCCCCTCTTTTCTCTCTCCACCCCCCCCAGTCCCAGTTTTTTTTTCCCGTCCCCCCTCCTTCCTACGTCCCCCCTTATTCCCCCACATTGCCCCCAAATACGTCGTCCTTCCCCCCCAGTCTCCCCCTCCCGTCCCACCCCTCTCCCCCCCCCACCGTCCCCCTTTCCCCCCCCAGTTAGGTTCCCCTCCCCATATTTCCCCTCCCCCAGAATATCCCCTAAGAGTTCCCCCTTCCACTTTCCCTAGTCCCCCGTCTCATCCCCCCCCCCTCTGTCCCCCCCCCCTGTCCCCTCCAGTCCCCCCCTTCCCCCCTCCCAGTATAGTCCCTCCCTATAGTTGGGTCCCCTAGTAGGTTCCCTCCCCCCTCCCCCTCCCCCACTCCCCCTTCCCCCCTCCCCCTCCCAGTTCCAATAGTCCCCCTAGTCCCATTTCTTAAGTCCCCTTCAGTAGTTTATAAGTCTCACCCCCCCCCCCCCCCTATTTTCCCTTCTTATATAGTCCGCTCCAGTCCCCAGTCCCCCCTTCCCCCCCCCTAGAGTCCCTTTTCCCCAGAGTTAGTCACTCCTCCCCCCCACAAGTCGATAAGTCCCAGTCCTTGTTCCTTTCCTTCATCCCATTTCTGTATGTGTCCGTCCCCCCCCATTCAGGTAGGTTCCCCCCTCCCAGTTGCCCCCCCCCCTCTAGTCCCCCCCCCCTCACCTCAGTCCCTCCTCCCCCCCATTCATTTCCCCCCCCGATAGTCCCCCCCCCGTTTAGTCCCTCCTCCTCCCCCGTCCCTTTCCCAGTCTCCTCCTATCCACCCCCAGTCTCCCCCCCCCCCAGAGTAAGTTTCTTTTCCCCATGTCCACCACAGTCCCCCCCCCTGGTCGTCACTTTTTTACTAGTTTTTCCTCACCCCCCCATTCCAGCGTCCCTTTAGTCCCCCTTTAGTTCCAGTCCCTTGTTCCCCCCGCCCCGACTTCCCTTCCCCCTATCCCTCCTCCTCCCCCCTAAGGTTCCCCTTCCCCCCAGTCCCCCCTCCCCCCCCGTCCCTCCCCCAGTTCCCCCAGTTTCCCCCCCAACCCACAACACCAAAAAACACCAGTAAGTGCCCCCCCCCCTATTAATGTTCCCCCTCCCAGGTCCCCTTCCCCCCCCCATTCCTCGCCCCTTATATAGTTCCCATGTGTCCCCAATAAAAATAGTCATCCCCCCCCCCACTCCCCCCCCACCCTTGTATAGTTCCAAATAGTTCAATATTTATCCACCCCCTCGTTCCCCCCTTTCCCCCCCCATTAAGTTCCCCCCCCCTCCCTCCCATAGTTGTCCCCTTTCTTTATATAGCTATTTAAGTGTCCCCCAGTCCCCCCCCCCCCCCACCTCCCCCCCCTCCCCTCTCCCCTCCCCCAACCACCTCAGAGGAGTCCCCGTTTCAGTCCCCCTCTCCCCCCAGTCAATGTTTCCCCTCCCCCCCCCTGCCCCCCAAACGCCCCCCTCATGCACCACCAGCCCCCCCCCCCAAACCCCACGTCCCCCTTCTCTCTTAATCTCCCTCCCAGGAAATCGTGCTCCTAGTCTGTTCCCCCCCCCCTACCCTCAAGAGTATAGTCCCCCTTATTCCCATAGTCCCTGTCTCCCCCGTCAGTTTCCCCTCCCCTCCCCCCCCAGTAGTTAGTTTTGCCCCCCCCCCTCTCCATCCATGTATTGTGTTCCCCATCCCCTTCCCCCAGTTCTCCCCCTTTATATTATAGATAGTCCCCACATATTCCCGTATAATAGGTCTTTCCAGTCCCTCCCCCTATCCCTCTTTTCCCCCACCAGTCCCCCCGTTCCCTCCCTTCCCCCCAGTCCCCGATAGTCCCGGTTTCCCAGTAGTTCAGTCGTAGTAGTCCCCCTCAGTTAGGTCCCTCCCCTTCCCCACCACCAACGCAACCAGTTATAGTCCCCCCCCAAGTCCTCCCCCTCCCCCCCCCCTTCCCACTGTTAGTTTCCCCCACCCCACAAATGATTCCACCCCCCCCCTCCCCCCACCCCCCCCCACTTCCATCCCCACAGTTTAGTAGTTTAGAGTCCCCCCTTAGTAGTCCCCAGAGATAGTCCCCAGGTCCAGTCCCCCTATCCCAGTCATCTAATTTGTTTCACAATGTATATAGGAGTTCCCCCCCCCCCTATTATAGTTCCCCCCCCCCCCCCGCAGTCATAGTTCCCCCCCCCCTTCCGTCCCCCTAGAGTCCCCCACTCCCCCAGGGTTCCTATAGTGCCCCTTTTTCCCCCCCCCTCCCCTTTTCCCCCCTCCCCCCCCCCGCCCACCCAAGGTTGTATATAGAGTCCCCCCCCCCCCAGTCTAATAGGTTCAGTTGGTTTCCCAATCCCCAAGTTTCTTTCCCCCACCCCTCCCCCCCCAGGGTGGTATAAGTCCCCCCCCCAGTCTCGCCCCCTCCCCCTTAGTCCCCCTCCCCCCCCCCCCCCCTCTCTCTCCTAGTCCCCCCCCCATCTTCCCCCCCATCCCTCCACCGCCCCCTCCCACGTTCCTTTCCCATAGTCCAGTTCCCTTATGGTTTGTGTTTCCTCGCGCTGTCTGTGTAGCTCTGGGGCCGCAAGGATGGCGCGAGATCGGAGTGTGCGGTTGCCCCCCCCCTTATCGCTGTTGTTCCCAAATGTATATAGTGTCCCAGTCCCAGTCCCCAGTTCTCTATCCAGTCCCCCCCCTCCCCCCCCCCCACCCCCTTCGGAGGTCCCCACCCCCCCTACGACTGCCCCCCCCCCCCCCCCCATTCCCACTCCCTCCCCATTCCCCCCCCCGCTCCCCCCTCCCTCCCCATTCCCCCTCCCACTCCCCCCCCTCCCCTCCCCATTTCTACACATTCTACCTATAGAAGGTTAGCTTTTTTTTTATTTTTTTAGTTTTTAAAAAAAAATGTCGATGATTTCTATTTTTTCATGAGCTAAACTCTAACTTCTCTGCCATTATCATAAGTT
Source organism: Dynastes maya (assembly GCA_029619315.2). Taxonomy (NCBI): domain Eukaryota; kingdom Metazoa; phylum Arthropoda; class Insecta; order Coleoptera; family Scarabaeidae; genus Dynastes; species Dynastes maya. Next base: position 7,822 of record JAROYE020000129.1, read on the forward strand.
CAAAGTTGTATTTTTTTTTTTTTTTTCCTTTTTTTATCCGGTTTCCCAACCACACACCGGAAAGTGACCAAAAATCAAACCTTTCTTATTTTAAATAGAAAATTCCTGGATCTTTTACGTATGTTATGTTACCATATGTTATACTTTTAACTAAGAATATGACGATATGCATCAATAAATGCTATGGTAATCTGTTTTTGGTTGTTCGCAAAGCTGGCTAGAAAGTAGCTCCAAATTGATTTTCTTGTGACGCCAGATCGTCCATCTAGATCGTTGGATCGCCTTTTCGGAAATAAAAATCGACCAATTTTCGTTTCAAAACGCTTAGCTCCTGTCGTTCAAAAGTGTCAGTTGGGGGAGCGACAACTTTAAGACCTCATGTATAACTAATTTGACTATATGGTAATACAGACATATGAAATTTACTAAATCCTCTTTATTTGTAATATTCTGTTTAAATATTTTAACCGCACAAAACATTTTACTTTCAAATTTACTACAACTTCTTTTTTTAATTTTCGTGTTCCACGTTTTTTATAATTTCCTCCACAAAATTAATTATTTATGCTTACTAATCTACAACGATCACATTTGGCGTTCTGGTAAAGTTTTATATTAAAAGCAGCGTTTAAAATATTTATGTACAATAATATATAACCTTTAATTGAACAAAATTTAAGAGAATACATTTCATAAGATACCAAAACCCAGTAAAATAAATTTCTAATGAAATGATGCAGATCCATACAATTACAATCACTGTGTATATTTCTTTAACCATATACTTTCACAATCTATTATTTTACGAATAAATTCTATACGTTTGAAATTTTCAAATTAGAACTGTAGACGAAGTATGAGTAAACTTTTTTTATATAATCTTATTAGTTCAGGTCTTAAATCAACATTTACATTCTATACTCTGACAGCCCTAAAATTACTTGTGGTATCATATATTTTTATTGTTATATCTTCCATTTTTCCAAGGAAGAGGAGTGAGGTTTTTGTTGATTTTATTTATTTTACTTACATTGTATATTTTTGGAGTGGGTCATTTATTTTCAGCAGAAATATTTAAAATATTGAACTATAAAACCTTTGAGGTTTTGCGAAAAAACCGTCTGTCCACTATCTTTTCTTTAGTAACGAAGTATTCCTTTCCGATTAAACATTCTATGCGGACCAATTTTCCTTTGTACAAACTTTCTCCTGCATTATGCCCTCATTGAACGACTACTATATATTTTTTTAACATCTTATTGCTAGTGTCATCCTACGATCATAAACTTAGGTTCATTTTGTCTTAATAGATGACTCAAGCATAGCGAGTGATAATGACAGCTAGTTAATTAGGTTTATGTATGTATGGTGGTGCGAATCTGATTTTGATTCAAAATACTGAGTTATTCAATTTTATTGGGGGTAAATAATCATTTTTAAATTCTTTTATTTATTCCTTATCAATTAAAATATAATTACTTTCAAGTTTTAGATATGAATGTTTTGTGTGAATATCCTCAAATAGAGGACGTAAATTTTTTTAAATAACCTTGTTATTTTTTTAAGAAAATATGTTTTCTACGAGTTTATATGTTTAACAATACGTTAAACTAAATATTAAGGAAGTCGTTCTATTTCAATTTTGAAATTCATGCATGAAAAGGATTAATTGGCATCAAATTTTGGACACTGTTTGCGTTTTGATGGTAATCAAAAATACAGAAAACATATTGTGAATTTTACTACATTATTATTAACCACCATAATTTAAATGATTCAAACTAACAAAATCGGTAGTTTTTTGCTTGTAATCAAATTTTTAGCAATCTGTAGCAACTAATATTAATTTTATTTAATGTTATATAACTTACCAAAATATATTTGTCAGTCTTCAATTTTCCTTGCCGTTTTCATAGAACCGACCGCATTTCAGAGTTCTTTGCTTTGGACAGTTGTAGACAACGAATGATAACTTTTTTGCACTACTAAACTAATAATAATTCACTGGTAGCTACGCAAAATAATCAATTTTAATATTACTAAAGAACGTTACTAAAACATTAAAAATAAAAGATAAACGAATTAATTCACTAAAATTAATTTTAAGAACGTAAATTTTGTCATCGACACTACTAAAAACTACTAGCACGTCAAAAACGAATTTCCATCAGAGTTAAGAAAAAAACGTAAAAATTCAACTTATCGAAAAACTGTAGCTACGTTCTACTACGATATCGGAACGTAAAATCAACCGATCTTTTGATGTATTTTCGTTTTCTAAAATGTGCGAAAATTGCGAACTTTGATATCGCGGACTAGAATTTAACATAGATGAGATGAGGAATATCTTATGCTTCAGCAGGAATGAAATCAAATGGCGGCGGCGTTCGGGGGTACGCCACCGGTTAACGGACGCACGTCACGAGTGAGTCAGCCGATGCACCCTTCATTTATATCTAAATGGAGGGTTGGATGCTGCCGCGTTAACCAAGGCAACTAGCGGATCATATCATATCATGTAACCCCCTACCCTACACGCAGGAGTCGAGAGAGGGTTGGAAAATGCAATTAGTATTGCTCTTTAAAATATACTTCTATTGTGTGTTTGAGGTTGGTTATGGCGGAGGCAAGCTGAACCGTCCACATATGTGTGAATTTTATAGCGGTTGATTGAGGAAAAGGGTGTCATAGAGATGTACTTTCAGGTGTTGAATTATAGTAATATTGAGTATAACATTTATAGAATATAATCGATTAGAGCTCAATAAAATATTCAATTTAAATTAAGGAGTTAATAAACTAATAATTTCTTTCTATATTTGAAATACAAAACTAGAATATTATGTTTCCATCAATAGATCAACAAAGAACATAGTTGTATTGCAACATGGATTTACATTATTTTTGAAAAAATCCCAAAATTTTGCCATCTTTTTTTTATATGGGACTGGATATATAAAGTTTATTGTTCAATATCAGCCTTTGTTAGTTTTAATTAATTTTTATTCATAGTAATTGTCCAACAGAATTACATTCGTCTAGCCGAATAAAAACTAATTACATTTAACACATACATTACCCATATTTATTTGGCCTCTACATTTCTACTTAATTTCAGAAAATTATTTATTAATTGTTATTCTCGGGGGTATAATGTCTCTTACCTACACGTAAAAGAAAGATATTCACTAGAGTTGTTCAATTTGTGGGCCAACCAGCCGTGGAGGGCCTACAAGTTTACACAAAATTTAAATGGTCAAAATAAAATATAATACGGTTGCTCAACACTTACCGTCTTAAGAGTCTTCCGTGAAATCACAACGTGAATAATGTACTGTTAATTATCTGCAACATTAGGATATGTTTCGCACAGTCGTTTCGGCAAACCGAATGCGGCGTGAGAAAAAGTGTGTTTTATGCAGAAAACGAAACTTCTACATCACGAGGGACGTTATATTTGCGTATTCCAATATCTTTTGAACACTTAACGGCTCGGTTGACGCACCTTTCATCAAATTTATCTTAAGTGTGGCCAAAATCATAATCTTCTCTAAAACACTTTCAAACCTTTCCTAGAACACAAACATTTTTTGCGTCCTTCTACCGCCATAGCTGTGGTGCTGAACACGTTGGCAAACTATTTGCAGAGATTCCACTAACGCAACCGAAGAATTTTGTAATTTTTCTTATTGATCCACTAGTCCGAAGTAATTGCCTCTGAAATAGTTTTTAAAACCGTTTTAACCTAACCTATCTATGAATATTTCGACTGGCTTTCCTTGATAGCCGCAGCTTCTTTTGGGATCGAATTGTAAAACCACGTTCTTAATATTCTCAAAATTCATGACAATAAAGCGCGGCCTGTCACCATGTTCCCCAACGTGGTAAGAATAGAATTCTGTGGCTCGGCATACGGGGGCACAGTCTGTGATATTTGCGATACGTTTTTGTGGGATGTTGACAAACACTGCTTTGTATGCGCTATTAAAGACGTCTACCTCAGGATAACCTTTTGCTAATATTATCTGCCGACATACTGAAAGCACATTTTCACGTAATATGTCACAGGTTAGCACAATGTTTTTTAAGAGACCGGCCCTACAGAAAGCATGTTTGCCAGCACCATTCGCTCATAAACATCAACGTTGGTTTGTTGAAACTTCAAACTTTTTCAATGTATTTTAACACTATACTTTGAATTACTTCAAGCAGTACATTGTTGTACTCGTCCTGAAAGCTATATAATTGAAGGTGACGATTGTTGTGGTTCCATTTGTACGTACCATTACATTAACCACAGAATTTTTTTTTTACGATCCTGTTGTTGCGTCCCCACATACCACAGTTTTTTATCTCTCAACTCCGATTTAATTCTTTTTCACATTGTTCACAACAAGCGCAGATGACGCAATTCTTTTAACGATGATGCCCCCACCGATTTGGTATTTTGCAGTGCGAATATTTATTCCAAAAGAAGGCATATGCTCCTTGTCTAGTAAATTAAACGTTAATTACGTTGTAATAAGGTAACACATAATTTAATTTTAAATTTGTCATAGTGTCGTGTGGCAATTTTTTTTGAACAATGCTGTTTACTATTTACGTGACGTAGACAATCCTCCCCCTTTAGACCAACCATTAAGGATATTACAAATACACATTGAATTTGTAACGCTTCATAATTTAGTCAGCATTTCCTGCTGGGGTGATTTTCTGTAACTTTGTCCAACATCGGTCGTCTTCTCGCGACGTAGGAAACATTTTAAAACAAACGTAAGAACTACGAAAGGTATTTACGCAGCGTACATGTACACGCACGATCTGGTCGAGACTCGCAGTTTATTACTGAGGGTTGAGCAACCCTTTGGCGCTAGAGAGCTACTACTCTAGATATCGCATTAAATAATTCCCCCAAAAGTCTCCCTGTGATACTAGGTAATCGTTGAATTTCCTTAGTCCGATTTTAGGGTCCAAGTAGAGCTATAAAAATAACCGAATATAATACATTGTATGGTAATGTAGTGCGAAGGTCTTTTTCTTCTTCTTTTTTTCTAATGCTAGGCTAGGAACCTCTTTGGTTTTTAACCCTCTTGTTCCTCGGATGTTGTTGTCCACATTCGCGCCATCTCTTAGGTGGTTTACCGGTTGATCTTCTCCAAATGGCTTGAGATCTTTTGACTTTTTAAACGAGTCTGAATGTCATCCATTCTGGATTGTTCTTTCACATGCTTTCCTTCTCTTTCTAGTCACATTTTCCTATATCTTGTATATCATTTTGTTCTAGTAGTTTTCTTCATTCCGTACATGGTCCTCTTAAGGATTTGGCCATTTATCATTCTGATCACTCATTCTACCGTTCGCTTCACTGTGTGGTTCTCGCCGTATCTGGTGTTGTAATCGATCCCATAAATTATTACTGGTCGTACCACTGTTTTGTATATCCTTATTTTGCTATCGCTTACGCATATACTTATTTTTTCATTAGGTAATTGTGGTAAAGATGCACCCACATTTCGAATTTCTTTTTTATGGCCATAGTTTGCAATTTTATATTTGGTGAAAAATATATCAAACTTGAAAGTATGCACTTTGCCATCTTATCAGATATGCGGGAGTGATGCCTCACTGGTGAGAAGATATGCCCCCTATTTCTTCCCCTATTGTTTTAGCCAACACTCTCCGACACGGGTCAAACGCTCCTCGTATTTGCTGCACCATTCATGAAACATGCCTTGCAATGGAGACCTGACACCCATCTTCGTTTCTGGTAGTTTTTCGATACTGTTCTCCACAACCACACATTGATCGTCCCTTATTAGAAGAAATTTCGATGTCTGAATCGTCCTAAAGTTATTTGCCAAGTCATCTGATTCGTGCGGAAGTACTGTCGTAGTTTCTTGAATCTTCGCTGACGTAGGAACTTTGCGATAGCCGTCTATCTTTTCAGTTGTAAGTTTCTTTCTTTCCTTCAGAATCTTTCTTTTTTTCTGTTGAAATTTCTGTCTTTTAGCGCTATGTTTTATGGAGAAGTCAACTGCTGGCCACATTTCTACTTCATTTCCGGCTTGTTTCTACGGCTCCTACTTTTGTCAGGTGTGATATTTCTGTTTTCCTCGGCTTTTTGCTGTGTCATTCCAATTGCATACAAATTCCTTTAAGTCCTTGACTGGTGACAAATTTCCTACTTGGATTTTCTTCTGCTTGTAGTGTTCCTGCTGTTACAGGATGTTCTGGTGTGTTCCTTCAGTATTTCCGCCCGAAAACGCATAACTGGGAATTTCTTCCGGTTAAAAGGGGGTACACTCCAGTGGCTTTAATCCTGAAACAGCATTTCTGTGGGTCGTTGCCTTTCCACAAGCCTTCCGAAAGAAGTTGTCTGATTGAAAGCCTTCCAAACTTTCGGGAGGTTTTACGCCTTTATCCGGTTGTTGCTGCTTTAGAGCAGTATTTGGCAACCTTTGCTTAAGCGGAGGGCTAATTCTGGACTTATCAGGTCGCGGAACCGTAAGGTAAAAAATAAGTAGGTTTAGTGAATAAAAAGGCGATAAAATTCACAACCATTTTTTTTATTTATTACACATTATACTAGCATAATCCCACATATAAAAAGCAATAACAAAAAAAGATGAAAAATCAAATGAAAATCAATGAAGACTTGAGTTTGAAGCTGCGAAACAAGATAATCAATTTGGGGTCATATCACTATACATAGGCGCAAAGTGTTTTTCTACATTAACATCTGTAATGCCGGTACGATGCTTATTTTATTAATTTTTCATGATTGAAAAAACTACTCCACTTTATTCGTTGCTTCGAAATGTGCAAATTATCTTATCTTTGGCGAAACATTCTCAGCTATGGATACTTTTCTTTCGCATAAGGTAGGTTCTGTAAAATTCCTTAGTTCCACATCATCAATTTAGACTTCAAATATGAGTCTTTTGAAGCCGTCAACTCTATTTGTAGTGACGTGGAGCATCTTTCCACATTACAATCCACCCGGGGGAAAAAAAAAAAATGTGCAAAAATATTGAAAGGCTATCCATATTCCTAGATCGGAAAACCGATCAGTGAATTGCTCTGAAAGTGTTTCAGTTCTTCATCATAGCGACCGTAATCAATGTTTTCGTGACTGGATAATGTGACAAAATGAACACAAGCGAATTTTGTTTTAAAGCTTTAAGATTGATTGGTACTGATTTAACAACTTGCCCTTTTTTGAACTTTAAGTTCAGGTCGTTTTAAGTGTCCTGTGATGTCTACCGAGAAATGCCCAAGTCACAAAGCCAATGTTGCCACACAAAATTTGCGGCAATGTTTTTCTCTTTCCATTTCGCATAAAAATCAACTTTTATTTCTAAGGTCATAAAATCTTTTTGGCATTTTGCCTTTGCTTAGGCCACCTTACTTCGCAATAGTATGTCACATCATCGTGTCTGAAGAGAGTTCATCCACAATACTTTAAAACTTGCGATGGTTTAAGACCGCGGGATCTAATAAAATTGAATGGTATTTACTAACCACATCCATCAACGTTCTCAGTCGAAGGACTTAGAGCACAAGTTTTCTTGTGAATAATGCAATGCAGAATTATTAAATCCACATTTTCTTGCACATTCATAGCGGTTGCTCTTCCTTCAGAATTCCGATAAAGATGGGACCCGACCATTGAAGGCGCACCATCTGTGCACCTCCAACTAATTTACACCACTGCAAACCATATTGCTCAAAAGTAACTTTTCACCTCGGCAAAATATCTTTTCCCAGTAGTGTGTCCATTGTACGGCCGTAAAGCCCAGTAATTCCTCTGTCACTACCAATTCTTCTCAACATCCTTTCCCCGTTTATAAAAATAGCTAACACGCGGACTGTGTCAGATAAATCTGTACTCTCAATCCAAAGGAATCGAAAATGATTAAAACCAGCCAGTTTATCAGTCAATTTTTTTTGGATATCACTACCATATATCTATCAATACGTCGCACACAGTACGTCGCGATAAGCTCACCTTTCTCAAACTTTTTTTTTTCCTTTTCTGGACACAAAAGTTTCTGCCAACATCTACTAGGGCACTCTTTAACAAACTCTCCCTCCGAATAGATGACTTCGGTGTTTTCGCTATTTTGGACTAACTATAAACTTAGCTTAATAGACACCTGTCTAGATTTGATCTTTGTGAAATGGAACATTTATTGGCTGTTTTATCCTAAATCGGGGGGGGTAATGAGTTTTTTAATTTTATCCTTCTTAACTTGGCCCCGTAAGTAATTTATATTGACGAATGCTTGCTGGAGTAATGCCGCGTCATATTGTATTCTTGTTTAAACAGAAATTGTTTCATTGCACAGCAAACACATAGGTTTACCGCACTGTGCTTAGAAAAAGTATTTCTTCAGTCCATTTGTTTTGGAATTGACGACATTCTGATTCTGTGTCCACTTTCCCGCTTTTTTAAACCAGCAACTTGATACTTTTTTCTTCTGAGGCTGAATTTGCTTGAATAATTTCCCGCGTCTTTTCTATCAGTTGTTAAGAAGTAATGAGTTGACACGCGCGCTGGCGGTTTATATATTACCCGCAATAACAACTAGAATACTCTCGCTCGTACGCGAATATGTATGAGATGCTATAGCCGCGTTATGAATACAGTCGGCTCTGGAGCGCCCTTCGAGGTCCTCGGGCTGCTTCCCGAGTGTTTATCTGTTTGTCTCTTTCTAACGACTATTTTCTGACTCGATCTGTGGCGTTCCATTGCGTACGCTTTATATATTATTTATTGATTTTAGTCTTTTATATTTGAATAAATACAGTTTTAGTTGGTTGACGGTAATTACAAATAAACGATGTGTGCTTAATCTTTACTTTTTTTGGCGCGTTTATTGAATTTCTCTCGCGGGACGTATTGAAGCTGGTGGAGGCCGATCCGCGCCGTGGGCCGGAGGTTGCCCATATATGGTTTTAGAGAACCTCCTAGTAACCATAACCTGACTATGGAACAAACCAACAAACAAGGTACACGCTTTCAAATATCGCGCGCCATTTAAACGCATTTTCCCCTGACAGCGAACATCAGAAAAGAGACGAAACAAACACGAGATCGTCATAAAACGAACTCGTAGGACGACCGCATTCGCTCCGCCGAATTACATCCATTTTGCAATTAAGTCCGCCTATCGCGGAAAAATTTATCTTTAACGATCGGCAAAGTGAGAAACTCTGTAGGAAAAAAATTATCACAATTACATCCACATACGCGTTTAAGTTACCGTTCCCGAGGGGAATATAATACCAAGCCGCAGGGACGTTTTTCAACGTAATAAAGAAACGCTTCTCGCTTCGAACCTTTGTAAATTTAGCTGATAACAGATATGAGAATTTCGATTACAGCCCGAAAGTTAACGCGTCCATACTATGTAGTCCGAACCTTACACATTACTATTTCATTGATTCTTTTTTTTTCGCTTCTTTGGTTGGGGGGTTAATAAGCGTTAAGCTTTTTTTTTGTAAATGTGTATTTCCACTTAATTTTCATTAAATCCTTTGATAGAGATACACAGTAAATCCAGTTGTTTCCCTCACGTTCGTCTGTTTTTTTTGTGATAAAGCACGCCCAGCTACGATGTTTAAACTTAAAAAATGTTAATAAAATGTTTTATTAACTTGTCCGAAACTCGAGAAATGTCGTATTAAAGGTATCTCCGCGGAGTGATGGGAAAATCGGTTTATTTTTAAATATAGTTTCACCTTATTGTGTATTTTTGAAATAACGGTTGCAAAATGATAGGTTTAGCGTTAATTTCGTAGTCCTACAGTTCTACACGATAACGCATCATATTCCACACTAGCACATGTGCAACTGTTGATCTTGCAGCACGCTAAAATTTAAATTCAGAAGTTTTTTGTAATATAAATATTTTACTGCGTTTTTTTTGCGATAAATTTATAACCTGTTAATAGATTCAATCAATGAAGTGATAAACTGTTCATTGTTGTACTATCAGATTCAATGCCAATCATTGTTTACAGCGGCGTTTAATTTTCCACCATTTTGACTGATCCCCCTAAAGAAAAACAAACCCTGGGTTTTGTGTTTAAAATTTTTTTTTTTTTTTTCTTATATTTTAATCTTAGTTACTCTTCGAGATGCGACAATTATCTAAGGCTTTCAATGCTTATAAATAATATAACAGTTTTTATTTTTAGTTTTTTATAAGTAATTTTTTTAATATAACATCGGTCTTTTTATTTTACATTTTGATAATTCCAATACAATGCAATTCTTAGAAAATTGTCCATAATAAATGTCCCATGTCCGACTCGATGTCGTCTAACCGCCGTTAATAACCGTTTCGAGAGATATTTATTGTAGGTACGTGATAAGTTATTTTTTCTAGAGGAGTTGGTACTATTTTTGTAATAAATCAGCGGCTTCGATTAGACAGGTCCTAAGCGCCAGGGCATTGATTACGCCGCCACGGCGATCGATGATATTGTTCATATCCGTCCGAAAAGCAAACGTGCTATACCTGTTATTTCCCAGCGAGATAACAGTTGCACCGTTATTGGATCCATACAGTTTAAAATAACAGATAGTTAAATAGCGCCCCCTACCCTACTCGAAGGTCAGAAAGTGTTTGATGTAATTTACTAGCTAATTGTTATAGGTCCCTGGTTCTTAATTTGTTGTATGTGGAACGCTGGTGCTCCCATGAAGCCCACTTCAACTTTTCGCGAAATAATCAAATTCGGCAATTAAAAATTGTTACAACGGAAAAATCAATACAATGTCAAAATTTATATATCGATTGTAATCAAGCAAATGCGAATGACAATTAATATACCGGGTGTGCCATTAGGTGTGGTCGGCGGAATTAAGCGGTGAAAACTATAAAAAGATGGAGAATAGTATTTTTGTACACATATAGCACCCCCTAGCGTCTTTTATGAAATTATCTACGAATATACAGGCGTTCCAATTTCCGCAATCGCCTTCCACTTTTTTATTTTAAATGGATTGCTATATTTTTTATTAACAATTTTGCTAGTCACTTAAATTCTTTGCACGATCTACTATTATTGTACTTTTGCATAATTACTTTTAGACATAGTTACAACTTTTGAACTATTGTAGACTTGTGTTTTATGACATAAGCCATGAAGACAATTGTATGTCGCCAAATTAACACTTTTGCTATCAATTTAAAGGCAACACTTTATATGTTTTCAAATTGGTATAATGTAAAAATATATACAGGTGTTTAACTATGTCGTGTAACAGTTATCAAAATTTGGAACGCCTTTTTTCGCTTCTTTAAATAGAACTTATATTTTTGATATTGCTAAGCAATTTCCTTGTAAAATTTATTGTAATCTGAATCATTTATATGGTTTATTATTAGTAAGGTTCGATAAATGGATGCCGTCCAAGGCGTTTTTTTCGCGCAAAAGTAGGTACATGAGATACAGTAATTATTAAAAAATACCTTAGCCTTTAACTTCCCGGGGCAGTAGTATTTTGTCGCAGTGGACATCAGACGTCAATAAAAGGTAAGAATATATTATTTTTAATTATACGTATCTCACGTACCTACTTTTTGCGCGATACGCGTCTGAACGTTTGCACTGTCGTTTGTCGGACTTTATGTGACGTGCAAACCTATGAAGTGACAAGGACTTAATTTTATCTAGTTATACGAACAAAACACTAATGTATGCCCTTTTTTACGACTACTTGCGTTCTAGCCGCGCCAGCGGTAATACTAAAATTATACAGTCCACCTCCAGTAATGTAATTCAATTAAAGTACTATTAAACAAAACCCCATTCCTGCAATACCAGCACTATTTTGATTTTGAAAGCGGCAATAATTCGGGGTACACGTGCGGCTTTTATTGCAATGTATTAAAATTACTACATGTATTCATATTGTGCAAGTTGAATATTTCATCAGGGAAATTTGTTATCTGCAACATACCTTTTTATGTTGGTGGTAATTTATAATGTTTGAAGTAGATTGTGTATATGTATATGGTTGAAATTTAACAAACATTAAAAAGATTGAATAGGTTATAACACGATGATAACATATTTTATTTGGGCGATTATTTATAAGTAACAGAAATGCTACCAACATAACATAAAGTGATGACTACAAAAAATTCACTAAATTTATGTAAAAATTGCATAAAATAGAACATGTTTTAAAATTTAACCAATGCGAGTGCGTGCCGCATACTTTAGATATTTCATTGTGTAAATTGAAATATTGCTGCAATTTCATTTCTGCTTCAAAATTACACCATCATTTTTACATAGTGCCAATCGGGCCTGTTGGGATCAAATTAGTTTTCCATTGGTTAATTTTACGAAAAAGGCAACTTTGTTCATCTATGGACACAGACTACGATGTTTACTTCTTCATACGAAAGTGAGGGGGGTTATCAGTCTCCCAAGTTTCTACAATTTTAAAAACTTCGGTTTCTGATATTCTTATTTCTCTAGCAATAACTGAAACTTTTACTTGGCGGCCAGTCAACACCAAATCTTCAATTTTTTTGATGATTTCGTCAGTTCGTGCTTCCAGAGGTCCTCTACACGTTGCGCCAATAATTGACTTGGAATAAGACGGACTATTTTTTCCATACACTGCTACCATTCTCTCATAGATATTCTTCGGGCTACTGCCTTCTTTCGATAGAAATTTTTATGACGATTCTGTGTTCAAGATTCAAATTATTCATTTTCGCTTCTTTAAACTGATACATAAATGAAATGAAGATAAAATACTACGATGATTTTACTGAAAACTGCATAAAATCAAGTTAGCTTTAAAACGGTAGTGTTTAGATCTATCGAAATAGATTGATTTTACGTCCAAATTATTGCTGAATCAAATCTTTTATAAAAATTAGGGTTACTTCCGGTGAAACTGGAAGTTGACTAGACGTGCCAATATTTTTTATAGATTAGCCCCCTCGAGCAAAATAAATCTGCAAATTTACAAATTTGGAACCTGCTCGGTTTCCGATATACGGTTAACATAAAGTTATCCTGTGACACCCTGTATATTTCGTAGATATACGAGGGAAGTCTTTTATGTCTACCTAGCTATGGAAAAAATATGCTATTGCGACAATTTCCTTATGTCAGTTTCTGTGACATTTTACAGCGTCATTTTTATGTTGGATCTAATTGCTTAAACATTTGCTAATCATTATTTTGGATACCGAGTAAATAAGCGATAAAGCACTACGATGATTTTACTGAAATCTTCATAAAAATCGAATTACCTTTAAAACGGTAATATTTAGACCATCGAATAGATCGATTTACATCAAATTATTTGTTGAAATCGAATGTTTTATAAAAATTAGGGCAACGCATTAAAAAAAAAACTACGTGAACGTTTTTTTTTTTTTTATTGGCATCTCGGGATCATAGCCCATCTGCCTCGATGTTGTAGCTACTATGTAGGGATCGACTTTGCAAAACTGAGGTGTCAACAGGGATACACATTTCACATCCCGGGGCCTATTGGGATGACTAACAACTTAAACATCACAACAAAACGGCCAACGGACTATAGGTTTACCCACACAGGTAGTGGAGGGATGGGGAGTCTTACAAAGTCGATCTCAAACGTTTACTTTCATTCTAATAAGTACAGTAACTATAAAGTCGAATATAGTTTTTGAATTAACATACATTAAGGTAACTAAACTTGTTTGGTAAATGAACCCTTGGAAACTAACGGAATACGAACTCGTCTAGGATTCTTTTGTATAACCACAATTTAAATATGTGTTTAAGGCAGCCATTCAACCACACTGACAAGCTGGCGGTAGGGAAACGTTACTTTCGGTAAAACCCGGAGCTTGAATGCGCCGCCGATATTTTCTGAAATTTTAGCCCTTGAAAAAATCAGTCTAAAAATGTAAAAATTTAAAAACTGCCTTTTTTTGATAACGGCTGACGTAAGTTTCCCCTGTGGCCCCCCGTATTTTCTCTGTACGTTTGAACTACAAAATAAATTTTGGATAGTAGCTACAGCAATACGAATCAGCAAAAACAAACGAAAGAATACAAAAATGAGCAGATAATTTGGAAACAATATGTATGTATAGGATGATAAAATAAGATAATGTTTTTGGTTTTCGAAAAAATTTTATTTTAAATGGCAATATTTTTTGAATAAAAAAAGTTTTGCAAAACTTTTCCCTACCCAATGTACTGGCCCGCCCCCCTACTTTTTAATCAATTTTCGCCCCCCATCCCAAAAAATTTTTCATTTAAAATGTAAATATAAAATTCATTTGAAAGATCCTTAACCCCAACGGCGAAAAGACGACACTTTAACCCCCAAACAATTTTTTTGTCAGGCCCCCGAGAACCGTATCCCCAAAATTTATACCCATTTAAACAATGGAGCGACGGTATTTTCAGATGCGATGTAATTATTCTATTAAAAATTAAAAAGGTAATTTATCCTGGGGAAAATTTGCTATCCATTAATTCCACATATAACGTATCGTGTAGAGGTAATATACCCTCAAGTATATAAGGGGGGGAAGAGATGGGAACTCACGACGAATAGGTGCAACATCTAAGTATCAATGCCCGGGTTTGACTCCCCCCCATAGCGATCGCCCCCCACCTCCCCCCCCGACACGCGTACTCCGGAAAATGTTGTTTTTCCGGGAAAACACCGCTCCCCGGGAAAAAAAGCCAAATATTTTGGATTCGGGGGGAACCCCTCGGGTTTTCGATTTTAAAGATTCGTTAAGTGGGGGGTTTTTTCAATATTTTTCCGTCTTTTTGGGGAAAATTTAAAGATTTTTTTTTGTTTATGATATTGCAAGGATTATTAAAGAGGGTTTCCTTTTTAGTTTCGCATATAGTGTAGCCAAAGAAATAAAAAGAAGGGGAAAAGAGAAAGAACAATACAAAAAAGAAAATTGCCCTACCAACCTGAACGTGGGTTCTTTTACGTGCCCCCCTAGCAGAACAGGGGTGAGTTTGGACTAAAAAAAAAAAAATAATGTGCCACCCGTTTGAAATTTGGGAAAATACCGGCGAAACCGGGAACGCGAGGGGGAAAGGGGGAGGAAAAGGGTAGTTATTACTACAACGCTTAATTTAAAAAAAAAAGAAATTACTCATAAAAAAGAAAAATTTTGCACGAAACGTTAATGAACAAAAATTTTGCTAAGGAACGGCGTGGTGGCCCCTACGTTCGATTAACATCGATGTACTATGTAGAAACGCAATTCGTAAAATTAAAACTAAAATATACAAAAAAAAAAAAAAGAAAATAAATTTCAACTCGCGATAAAATGTTCGTTCAAAAAAAAAATAAAATATGAATTTGGGAAAATTTTTGAAAAACGTAAATTACCAAATTTTTTTAAATTTTTAAATTTGGATTACAGTAGAAAAAAAGATGTCTAAAGCATATCCCTTTTAAGAGAATTAAAAAAATAAAATTTAAAAGGGGAAAAAAAAATAAATTTGTTTGAAAATTTTAAAAAAATTTAAAAAAGGGAAAAAAGGGGGGTGAATCGAACAAAACAAAAGAAAAAAAGGTAAGCCCCCTTTTCTGGGCGCTGTCGCGGTGGGAAAGGGCCCTAAATCGGCGCTATCCCCCACCGGGTTTTAATACGGCATGTGGGCAAACCTACGCAGCAAAAGCTCTATCCTTCAGTCAATTTCGGCAAATGGGCTTAAACGATAACCCAGCAAAAAAAAACCCTTTGTTGGATAGAGGGTTTGCTAGCCAATATCAAGGGTTACTAACATTGGCGTGTCGTCGTAAAAAAATAATTAAATATACCGACAATGTCGGTGATGGCTATTAAAAAAAAAAAACGAATTAGAACCAATCACACAGTACTTAATTATGTATTTAATTATGGTAACTGTGAAAATCTTTTAATCCTACTTGCGTAGAGGCTAACCATCACAACAGACTTCGCAAACGTTCTCAGTTCACAATCGACACCAGAAAGAGCGGTGTTAATTACTAATCAACGAACATCTTTCATTCTATTGCAATGAACTTAGGTAATTTAGTTACAAAAAAAAGAACCAAAACAAAAGAATAAAGAGAAAGAAAGACGCGATGAAATTGTTCTATAACCAACCTTTATAATTGAAATTACAAAAGTAACTAGACCAAACATTAATATGTCAATAATAAAATTATAAATTTGGAGCAAATTAGAAAAAAAAAATATGTAGCGACATCTATTGTAAACATAAAACAACCCTTGACAATTTGAAATACAATTATATTGGTAAATAGAATTTGACACCTTACATATGTCATTAATAGAAATTATACATTTTGAAGCATAGAAAAGATAACGTAGCGACATCTATTGTAAACACAAAGCAACCCTTACAGTAAGAAATTCAGTTATGTTTACAAAGTAGAATTTGACGTTACAAACCATGCAATAGTTGGAAAGAATTACAGCGGAAGAGGATAGGGATAACTGTTGATTACGTATTATACGTCTATATGCATATATGCCACAATACCTGGCCGAGATAATATTATTATGAAACAAGAACCCGCATTGTTAGCGAACAATGACTTCAATATACGGTATTATATCATTTGTACGCGACAGAGCTAGATGAATGAGCGTACGACATAGTGTTACGCAATGAAATAATGATGCGTGTGCAGTTGGCAGATTCTACGCTCGCATGTGAAAGTTATGGGAAATTCACGTGGATTTAAAGCCAACAGTTATTACATTAAATACGATGGAAGAGTAGAACGTCGTACAACGGTTCCGTTACATATTAACCGGTATCTAGTTGAAAATAGTTGATGACCATTATAAGAACCACTTGACTATTAAAGTGAACCGTTTATTGCATATGAATATCACGTTATTACGAACAATTTTGGGAAATTATGTGCAACGCTGAGTATGACAATTCGGAAATACCCTAATACAAATAGTTGT